>JABUQX010129804.1:0-40819 GCA_015478945.1 Trachelipus rathkii
ACCACACACCACACACCACACACCACACACCAGCTGCACCACACATTGCTTGGCTTGCCATTATTACTATTATTTGCCATATTATTTATATTATTATTTATGGTTGATATGGCACTACTTATTTTAGCATCTTTTGTCCCATTATAAATAAGAACCTGTGGTGTCTGTTTCCATATTTTAAGAAGTCCAAAACTCAGACCCTTATTTAGATTTCTTAAATCCTCCAAAATTACATTTCATCTCAATCCTTTCTCCTAATTACTTTGCGATTTCTGGATCCAACAATATTCGTAATCCAAATCATTTCAAACGAAATAAAACCCTTGTGGATTATTATTATCCCCAAATTTATCATTTTTTTTCTGTCTATACATCATGATAGAACTCATTTTATTATATCGCCTTCTTCCAATATTATTTCAAGTTCTTAGGATTTGGGAAAAGTCAGGATTTAATCTTGTTATTGAAAAGAAGAGATGCAACATATTCTTAAAAAGAAAGAAAGAAGGTGATATGCAAAATGGGGTAATAATAATAATAATACATTGTAATGTAATAATAATAATAATAATAATAAAATAATAATAAGAATAATAATAATTACAATAATAATAATAATACAATAATAATAATAATGTAATACAAAAATAATGGTCAGCTCAATAAGAATACACACACACATAATAATAATAATAATAATAATAAATACAATAATAAACACATCATCACAATAATAATAATAATAATAATAATAATAACAATAATAATACCAATAATAATAATAATACAATAATAATAATAGAATAATAATACCAATCAATCCAATTCAAAAGCCAATTAGATCAACATTGATGAAGGAACAGTTTAGTTCCTAATAAATAAGTCACATACATTAGTTATATATTCTCGCAAACATTTTACAATGTCAATTCTTTTCTCCCATAATTCTATCTTACATTCGCCAAGTATGAACTTCACCTTTCAAACTGATATTAACAATAATAATAATGTAATAATAACAATAACAATAATAATAATAATAATAATAATCAATAATAATAATAATATCAATAATAACAATGTACCAATAATAACAATAATAATAATAATAATAATAATAATAATAATAATAATAATAATAATAATAATACAATAATAATAATAATAACATATCATCAGGCAGCAATGCATCATACAGAATATATCGCAATATCGTATTCAGGCTTCAGGCCCAGTAGCTCAAATGAAAAAAAAAAATCTCTGTTCCTGGGGTTTCTGAAGTGATTCTAACGAATTGTCCTCCTCCAAATTGAAATATGACATTCATTTTGCTCAATCAGGTCTGGTTTTTGAGATACAGCGCACTACTTCTTTTAGAAATTGGGTAATTTTAAGAAAAATTCGTTATTTATATCAAAGTTATTTAATAAATTACAATTACTTGTAAACTAGGAAAAAATAAATACCGACTCAATTCGACTTTCCTTTAATTAATTTTAAACTTACAGACTACTTATGAGCCTACCCAAGACGTGCAAGAAACTATTTTCCAAGAAACGAAGTCCTTGATGATTTCCGTTTGTGAAGCGATGTTGGTTCGTCGCGTTTAAGACACCAGCAATAGTCAGCTAACATGTTGATGTCCCAGCGTCCTTGATATCTTGTTTCCATCGTCTTTATGTCTTGGTGAAATCTTTCACCTTGTTCCTCGCTGTAATCTCCACAGTTTGCGGGAAAATAGTCAAGATGTGAATGGAGAAAATGCATTTTTATCGACATGCGAGCTCCCATTTTTTCGAAGCTTTTCATAAGCTCATTTACATGTGAGATATATTCCGAGCTTCTTTTATTTCCCAGAAAACCGTCAATAACTTTACTAAACGATCGCCATGCATCTTGTTCACTGGCTTCCATATTGGTGTAAAAATGCTTGTCCTTTAACAGAGTTCTAATTTGGGGACCGTCAAATATGCCTGCATGGAGCTTTGCATCACTGATGTGTGGGAATTTTTGCAGTAGATACTTAAAAGCTTGGCCTTCTTTATTCAGTGCTTTGACAAAGTTCTTCATCAGGCCAAGCTTTATATGAAGAGGAGGCAGTAAAACATTTTTGGGAGGGACTAGAGGTTCAGCTACCACGTTGTGGCAGCCAATTTGGAATGTCTCTCGAGCTGGCCAGTTTTTTTGCTTATAGTGAAGACTATCAGCACGGCTATCCCATAGACACATGAAGCAAGGATATTTTGTGTAGCCTCCTTGCATCCCAAGAAGAAGGCACACAACCTGAAAGAAAGGATTAATTCTTAAATACATTAAATGTAGTAAATTAAAATTGAAAACTGTCTTTATGCTTGCATATTGATGTACATGGTTTCTAAGAACTTATATTTTTTTCATAGGTAATTTTTTTAAAAATGAAGATTTATAATGACAAGAAGAAACTGGAAAATATATCTTACCTTGAGATCACCACATATTAACCAGTTGTGGTTAGAGTACTTGATTGTATTAATCAATACTTCCATATTTTTGTAGCTTTCTGGTAACTGAACTGAATGGGCAATAGGTACGGATGCCATTTTATTGCCAATATTTAAGAGTACTGCCTTCAAGCTTCTGCTAGAAGAATCAATGAAGAGCCTCCATTCACTTGGTTGGTAAGGAACGCCAAGTGCCTCAATTAAACCTTTTACATCATTGCAATACACCAAATAGCTGCAAGAAGCAACTGCAAAGAACTTTCGAAACTCTTCGTCTCTATTTCTGAACCAAAAGTATGTAGTTTCTTGAGAGAGGAGGTTGTTCTCACTAAGACGGGATGCAAGAAGTTGTGCGTTCTCTTTAGAAAGACCAAGATCTCTAGTCAAGTCATTTAATTTACTTTGAGTGAGTGGTCTTGGCGAAGTGTTTGTAGACGTAGGCTGATATGTCACTGAAGTGTCAGTGTCATCCACTTCTATATCTTCTATATTGTCTTGTAGCTCAGTATTTTCAGGTGGAGAAGGAACTGGAACTCCTGGACCATGTGGTTGTGGTTTAATGGCAGAAGGAACATCAGGGTAGACTACAGTGTGCTTGTTCTTCTTATTGATACCTGAAAAAAGGTTTCGCCTACTTAATTTACATAATATTAATTCACTCGACCCTCGTTTCCACACTTTTATACACAATTTTCATACCAGGAAAATTTACCAATTTTAAATACAATCTGAATTTTGTTTTATAGAGCGTTGTAATTTGCAATGAGAGCCTCCATTCACTGTTGGTGAAGCACTATTTTTATACACAATTACAATTTCAATAGGCTACCAAAAGATTTTTATAAACCTTTCTAGATTTGTCAAGGACTATATTCGTAAAGTAATTATCTCACCTTTGAGATTGGTCATGCAAAAATAGCAGTCTGTAATATGGTCCTTGCCTTCTCTCCACACCATAGGTACACCAAATGACAAACAGTTCGTTTTGCCCTCACTCCAGCGCCTTAAGGCTATGATACAGGCTTTGCAGCACATATGTGGAGCAAAGGTTTTGTCTTGATCTCCTAGCTTTATTCCAAAATATGCATTGTAAAGGAACTTTACTAACGGCGTTATAGTGCATTGCTGGTCACTAAAAGTTACTTTGCCACACACATAACAAAATCTATCAGGACTGTTTTTACACTTTCTATTCATTTTTATGAAATATTAGGAGTTTTGCTAATGTATCTGCCTGCAAAAAAATTCACAAAGATAAATAAAGCTTTAGAAATACACTTTAAACACTGTTCCTAGATGAGAACAGTCATGGATTAAAGTAAGAACACTTAGTTGGAGAGTGAGCAAGCAACACACAACCACTCGCGCCCGCGGTCAGCTAGAGACTGAGCTCTCTAATGCCATCTAGGGAGCTCAGTCTGTATCTTAAAAACTAGACCTGATTGAGCAATATGAATGTTTGATTTGGATTTAGTAGACAAATTTCATTAACAACCACATATAAAACCCCAGGAACATTTTGGTCGCAGGCCTGTATTATTTACCTTTATATTCCGCAGGCTGATTTTTATGGTATTTTTTGCACTGATTTCAAATATGTATACCAATTTTATGTACTTTTGTCCAGGGGTTATTTTTATCACGAGACTACAGGTTTCAAATACCCGTATCACAAATTATTTCCTATTCCTCTTTCTACTATTTACTGCTTCATTAATCTGAAACCAAAACGTAGTTTTAATGTGATTTTCTTTCTCTGTACCCTTGTTTGAGGAACACTTATGGGTCAGCAATATCAGGCGAGCATATTTGTTCCATCTCATTTGATAGCATATTTCCATTACTGACATTTCTTGATGAACAATGTTCACCAAGTCTTGTCACTTACGTCGCCAAGCATTTCGGGAAAGAAGTTGTATGCCGGCATTGATAAACTTCAAATGCGGATTTAATTCAGTTGATTAAATCAAAATTGGATTTAACTGCTGATTAAATCAATTTCAGATATGAAAATCGCAAGATTTTCCATGATAAGTTTTTCGATTTATTTGACGACGTGTTAAGGTGGGTACTGTTTCTTTTTCTGCTTAAAATTTCACATCAGGTTTGCCTTCAGTCATCTGATTAATGATAACTATATTTAATCAATACAAATGTGCACCACTCAATGTAATTTCAATCATTTTCAATAAAGAATTAACGGTACAATCTGTGTTTAAATTTAGGTAGATTAATAAACGGGATATTTTTATTAAGAAGTATATATATAGTGATATATATGTTGTTAGAAGAAGTGACAAAGAAGAGATATGTTAGTTATTAGTTGTTGCTGTTGTTACATATATAATTTAAATGACTTATTTAAACTAAATAATAATTATATTACTAAATCCTATTAATTAGGTAATAATTAGATTATTTACTAATTATATCAAAATATTAATAAAAGAATTTGTGCCTAAAATCAAAGAATTAAAAAATCAAAAAAATCATTGATTTAATTTAATTTAATAATTTTATTTAAATTCATCAATTATTCATAGTTATCACCTGATTAATGATAAATATATTTCATCTATATAATAAGTAAGCAAATTCATCAATATAGTTTCAAATCACTTTCAATAAAGAAATAAATATGTGTCAGTATTTTCAGATTACTCAGATATTATACAGTGTATATATATATATATATAATTTAAATAACTTAATTAAAATAAATAATACCTTACTAATAAACTTATTAATTAGGTAATAATCAGGATTATTTACTAATTTTATCAAAATAATTAAAAAAATCAAATAATCAAAAAAAAATCAAAAAATATTTTTTGCTTTTTTCTTGATTTTTAAAAAAAAATAAAAAAATCACCAACCCTGAAAGAAGTCTATGTGTAATCCAAGAAGTGTATTTTCAGGAATATGTTACATTCATCGCTTTCTGTAATATTCATGAAGCCTGGAAACTAATAGTCTATAGTTCTCTAACTTCAATTCGCAAGAAATCCTATTACAACTTCTAAAAGTCTCCCATGCGGCTTCCTCAACAGCATTTAAACTTTTCGAAGGCTTGGTCTTATTTATAAGCTCCCGTATTTGTGAGCCAACAAATATGCCCTCTTTTATTTTTGAGTCCATGATCCTAGGGAATTTATTCTTTAGAAATAGAAAGCCTTGACCGTTTCTATTCTTTGCCTTGATAAAATTTTTCATTAAGCCAAGTTTGATATGCAAAGGAAGAATATATTCTTTCTTAGGGTTTACAAGTGGTTGAGAACTTACTTTTTTTCTGCCCAGGTATCAAATCAAGTCTCTTTTAGGTCAATGCTTCTTGACAAAAGAATTTTTTCGGTCCCTGCTATCCCACTCACATAAAAAGCAGAAGAACTTTGTATATCCTAGTTGGAGACCTAATAAAAGTGCTATAACTTATAAATCACCTTAGATATGTCATGAATACTGTTCATATTGTAACTTTGAGAGCAAGACCTTCATGCTGTCACATGATTCTTTCATATGGGCTGCATCAAAAGGGATTGATGGTTTCTCATTTATATTATGAAGAAGCACGGCTTTTAAACTTATTTTTGAAGAATCTATAAACAGCCTCCATTCATTAGGATCTTAAGGGTGTCTTAACTGAATCAGTAATGAGTCGACATCAGTACATAACACTAAATCAACCTCTGAGGAGAATAAGGGGTGAAAGTCATGTTGCCTCCGACGATACGTAGAAATCTTAGTTATTATTACTATTATAATTATTATTATTATTATTATTATTATTAGTTATTATTACTATAATGTGATGTTCATCTTCCATATTTTATTGCAGGAAATACGATGGTTGAAATGCTTATGGATAAGTTAGAAGGGATAAACTTTCTTTACTTTATGTGTAATTTCTTTCTAGAGGGAGAATTATATAAGTTTTATTCATTAATATATTACTCACTTTATAAATTTTATTATAACAATAAATATGTTATAAAAATTTCTAATTTATGCTATTACTCTTTTTTCAAAATTATATTATTAGAGTCTCATTAGCAACAGTTAATTTAGTATTTTCAATTAGTAGTAGTTCTTACATTGAATTAATTTAAAAAGAATAGAAATAAGAAGAAGAAGAAGAGAAGAAGATAGAATAAGAAGAAGAAGTAATAATAAGAAAAGAAGGGAGTGAAGACCTTGCGTTTGAAAGCTCTCAAATAAGAAGGATTTTTCATTTCCCGATTTTGAGTTATGGGCTATTAATACTATATAATATATATATATATATATAAAATATATAATATATATATATATATATATATATATATATATATATATATAATAATTATATATATTATATATATATATATATATATATATATATATATATTAATACAAATATTGTTATATTAGTAGTAACAAAAAAATATTGAAAGATAAGTAACAATAGAAATATTCCAACATATGAAATTAGGACACGATTCTAAATTACAGCTAACAAGTTGTAAACTCATTAATAGAACATTATATTTATTTTCAAAATAATTAACACAAATGAAAAGGAAACAGATTATTATTATTTATTATTATAATTAATTTATTATTATTAATATTATTTAATTTAAATTTAATTATTACTGCAGTAGTAACGCATGCGCCGTGTGCGTGACGTCATAACATGGATATAATCGTTATTTAAAAATTATTATATGAAAATATGTTATTAAATATTTCAATTACAGATATACAATGTTTCATTTATTTGAGATTTAAAAGCTCTTCTTGATATCTTTTTTCAACAGGCGTTTTTAGGCCGATATATATATTTATTATTTATACATTTATTATTATTAATATACTATATAAATTTATTTGAGTATTATTATTCTTTCATAATATTTTATTATTATTGAGTATTTTAATAGTTTGCTATTATTATCTATTATTTGTAAAATCATTCATATTTTCATTTATATATAGAAGAAGAAGAAGAAAGATGAGAAGAGGATACAAGAGAAAGACAGTAACTGCTGAGTTGCATATAAGATATTTGAGAGGAATTGCGTTCTTGTAACACACTAAAAGAAGAAGAAAATACTATTTTGATATATACAACACGATAATAATAATAGTAAAATATATAATAATATCTATATAAAGAAACAAGATTCTTTTTTGATTTATATCAATATGGCAATAATATTATAATATAATATAACTATCTATTTTATTATTTTTTATTTATTTATATTTATATTATTTTATTATTTTTTATATTTTTTTAACATTAATACTAACCTACTATATCAGGGGCAAAATGAGCTCATAATTTAGTGAAGGGGTGTGCTCAATTTTTAGTCTGAGCAAGAGCAAAGAATCAAGAAGATAAGTAACTAAACATACAAGCACTCAGAAATACGTAATTTAGATCTCATAGAGAATGACTTGTGATTTCTTTATTCTAAGATATAATAGTGGGAATATCTTTTATATATTAAATGAAAAGATTTCGGGAAACTCTTTTCAAGGATTTCTCTTTTGTTTTCGGAGGCATATTTCAGAGGATGAGGCCTTAGAGAGATTCTATGTTCTCTGTATTATCTTGAGAAGAACTGTTACTTACGTAGGAACCCACGGATCACATAGTTCCTATCGTATTCTTTCACTAGTCTATTCTTTATGACATTAATTATTTACAAATAATACTTAAAATTTGTTGTAACACAGATATATAAATGAGGAAGTAGAGAACAAGCTTAGAGTTAGAGAGAGAGCTCGAGAAGAGAAAAAAAGAAAGATTAATGAGTACTGAGTAGAGAGATGAGAGAGAGAGAGTTTTTATTATGTCAATGATAGGTGAAGTATTGATGAGAATTAGATCCTAGACTCTGCTCTATTAAGAGCAGCATTAGTGAGGAACCACAGATATTAGATAAGATGAAGTTACTAATTTGCAGAAGAAAGAAGGTAGATGTAGAAGCAGCAAGGTATGATGGAGAGAGAGAGATGAGATGATGCCAAGAACCATTCCTTCAACGCAGAGAGAGGAGATAGACGCACGCACGAGTCTAAGAGAGACGACGTTGACAGAAATATCGAGTGTGCGTAGTATATGCTCTTAAGCTCCATGAACTGAATTCTATCTATTCGGATTTTATCTTTTCTTTGCTCTTCACTGTTTCCCTTTTCTCTCAACCTCCAATTCTGATCTGTTCTTATTTAATATATTATCAGCGGTTCACAGTCTCATCTCTGTGTAAAAGTGTACATCATCTATAAATATCACATAGATAAGTTAAAGATATAATTATTGAATTTCAAAGTTTTGAAGAGATTATGGTAAGGTGAGTCAAATTTCTCCAAACACGAAGTACCAAATGGGAATTTATACTCAGTTTTCATAGTTAATGAAATGTCGTACACTTTATTCATAATAATATCTATAAAGAGTCTCAGTAGACTCAGGTGGAAAAAGTTCTTTTGTAGTGTTTAAATATGAGTTGAGGGTATTACATAGTAGATTGATATGCAATTTATATGGGTAATTATATCAATACATTACGAAAGTGTAAATTTAATATTATATTAATATATATATTTGATAGCACTCACCATAAATCTGAATATATAATGCATATGTGCTAACCTAATTCAATTATATAGATTAAATACATTTTCATCAGACATTCTGGGACCTCTGCACGCTTCTTATCTCTACACTTCCAGTTCCTCATATATACATACTATTATATAAATAATGACTTATATATATAGAAATAAAATATTTGATTTCTCAATGTCACCTTTTATAATATGGTAATTAATATATATTATTATTTAGAAGACAAGGAGGTTCAGACACTGCTGAGTACTTCATTGAATAGTTATCTGTGATGATACTGAAGAGTTTAGCCACTTAAGCTGCAGATCAATCTCAATATAATGATTATATTGCTAAGAGAACAGCTACTCGCAGTACTGTATATACTAAAAGATTAGTAAGTTATATAATTATATTATGATTATAGTCATTTGATAACTAAATGAGTGATAGCTCTTATATCATGATATATTCAATAATATATGACAGAGACATAATAATATATAAACTTATTATGCATTGCCAGTCTTTTTAAAATATTAGCATCTCCTTTTTATAATATGTGAATACTTAGAGATGCTTATTATACACTTTAATGTAATTTCTGGCATTCTTTACTATAGAATTTCTTATATCTTTTTGAGAGATTATTAGCATTATCAACATTTTATACACTCTTCGAATGTTCACTCTAATCTATATTACTCTCTGGTTCAAATTTTTGCTAGACAACTAATTCTAGTATTCATATGGGCTGGATTGAAAAGTGATTGTGGTGTTAGCACTGCGGCCCTATTGTTTCATAGGTGGTGTGTGAGGCGCTATATATGTTAATATGATATATATACTGAGTCGATAGATAAACAGGGTGTTTCTATATATAATACAAATTTATTACGCAAGAAAGTAATAATACATGTATTAACTAAATAATTTAATCTTTCAGAATTAGATGTAAGTGAATGGATGTAGTTTCTAAAAGCACTATAAAGTGATCTAGACTAACATTTGATTAAATACGGTGATTCTCAATTTTTCCGAGCGCGTGTGTCAAAAGTGATATCGCCGTAGTGAGTGAGAATGTAGAAGTTACACTATAGAATAGTCAAATTCACGCCGAAAATTTAGAGAACTCGTATGCCATCTACTACAAAGACATAAGACATTTAAGAATATAGAGACAGTTAATATGACACTAAGAATCACACTAGCTACTGGAGTCATTTTAAATCTGCTTTTCTTTCTTTTATTAGCTCTAATATATATATAGCATAAATATATGCTCACAAAGCACCCTAGGGCTTGTCAATATGTTGTAACGAAATAAGGACACTAAATTTGGAGTATATAGATATAAACAAAACACTAATTGATGCATATATTGTGTGTGTGTAGTGTTTAGCCTGTGTGTGTGTGTTACTAAAAACATCCACATGCCTTAATAACTAAGAATTAGTTGGGGGTCAACGCATGCAAATACCATCACGTCAACATTACTCACTACGATTTTATAAACATAAACACCCACAGGCAAATTTATGGTCAGTCTATTATATATTAATTATCAGTGATGAGTACCAATCAACCTATCCATAAAGGAAATTCTACCACGTATTATAATATGTTGACAATATATCATGACGTTCACGAGACGCCTTTAGGAAAAAAAGTTATTCCAAGACTCACGCTCTGGCAGAATAATATTTATATTATAACCTAAATTTAACCACATAAGAGCGCCTTATTACTTATACTGAATGCACCTGCCTATTCTGTATAATCAACGTATGGCAGTGACCTGTCTTTAATTTTCTTATATTATGCCCCCCTGGTGCACCTGTCCATCGTCGATTCACTTATTGATAAAATGTTTTATTGCGTCTCTGTATTATCATAGAGTAGTAAAATATTCTTGTAGACTCTTGGAGTCGATCATCTCACCCTACTGAGGAGACTATCAAGCCAATTTCTACAGAAACATTCTACTACCTTCAGCCGCTCCTCATAAGCTGCTTGCGGAGACACTAAAGACCCGGAAATCACTACCTGGTTGTACGCAAACTACACGAAAACAACCGTATGCACTTCCTGTCGAATAAGATCTAATCTTAGTTCATTCTATTAAATAAGGGGCCCAAACTTGTGACAATACTGCTTATGGATATAAACTTATGTAGAGAGGTGAACTAACAATTAAGCTTATTCATAAATTTTGAATCTTAGTTTAACTATTATACTTCCTTGCTCTATGTAAAACATAAAATTATGGATTTTAATTATGTACCTATAAGTAATCTATTAATTAAGATCATTTATTTATCTAATATTCATAAAATCATGGAGAGTATATAGTACTTCCAATAATTAACTTATATCAGCTTATAATACACATCATCATATATATTATATTTCTTGGATCCATCATAGACTCTAAGCCAATCTCACCCTAATTATATCAATATATCGTATAGTTAAATAATACTTATTAAATTTAGAGTATACCTAGGTGAGAAGAACTTATACATTACTTTATTACTATTAAAAATCATATTTGAGAGCTCTCAACTTATAATTATTGAGCCACTATTCTAGAAATGATTTAATTCACAAGATCATTTTGATAATCTTTATGCATTACCCTTCAAGTATTACTAACTGAGGTGGCCACTTAGTATCATCTGCATTATATATATGAAAAACCTTGCATTTAAGTCCTGGTCCATAATCTATTAATTTATATATATGTAAGAAAATATATGGCCTATCAGCACTTATATAAAATCTACTGTGGGACACCAACTCTCTTATTTACCCATTAGATGATATTCTAAATTACCCTATTTAGGTTGTACACAATGGTTTTTTATTCGCAACCACTCACTCATTTATCCAAACCTATTAGTACAACTCCACCTATACCACATTGCAATAACTTTATCACAGCTCTTTTAACAATGATATGGGGAATCTTATATCAAATAAAGCTTTACTAAAAGTCTTAAAAATCATAATCCTAATAACAAATGAATCAAGTAGAGCATAAAATAAATTTGAACTAAGAAATTCTTAAAGGTTTTGATATATATGACAATACTAAGACCTACTCATTTTCAAAAAGTAAGTAAAGCAAATACAATACTTTATGTTTAATTATTCATAAATTTATTTCTATATATATTAGTACTATTAGTTTAAGTAACTTTTACACCAGAACTTTATACAGCCAAAGTATGAGATGTTAAATTATATATATACTAATGGTCACTATACCTTATATCATTCAAAATACTTATCTTATTACTTATACTTCTTATATAGGCACAAACATATGCTGTTTTCCAGTCATTACTGTAATACTATATATATATATATATATATCATATACCTACCAAATTGCTATAATTGAAACCTAATATTACAAAATAATAACTATAGGTCCATTGACAATGTCAGATACACTACTCTCACTATTCAGAATTATTCATTAACTCAATTAATATCCATCAGGCTCCCATGCAGCTTACACTGAATCAAATATACTGGTCTAATAAACGTTTTTATATATCTTTACATAATATCAAATTCAAATATATTCTGTAAGTTCTAAATTTATGTACAATGATTAATATATATATATATAACAAGTAAAATAACTATATTAGACCCCATTAAACTATTATCTAATTCTATTAACTCTTGTAAACACTGAAGCAGCAAAATAAGCATTGTGAATAAATGTTAGACCAATACTCTATATATCTGAACTTACAACTAAAATTATTCATTATATCACTATTAAGTATGATAGCAACGATCAAGTTGCCTGGCTTGTCGGATGGAGTGTACTGTAATACGGTTCTCAATTTTTATAATTGTAGTTTTCACGCCACCGTGATACTCCGTTAGTCTGAGAGAGCACCATATGTGTCTCTATGTTTGATCACAGATCTAAAACTAGGTACGAGAACTCTCGTAGAGTTATACTTGTTTTTATCTTTTACTGTAAGCTCGGCAAGTGAGATTAATGCTTACCACTTGATGATACAGTCCCTTGTATAACTATGGTAATACTCTCAGTGCTTTGCATCACTAGTTGCTCCATCGTCTGTTGAATGATTAGATTGTGCAATCGCTCGAGCGAATAACACTGTACACTAGTTTTCATTCGCAATAATCTGGAAGTCCAACATTTCTCATTGCATATGTGTATGTAAAGACCCTGACAGGAGATATTGCTCTTGCTAGCGAGAGCCTGAAGCTCGCCTGACAGACAGTTTGTTTACATCAATGGGAGCTAAAATAAAAGCATAATAATTTTGCCTTTTATGTATAATTGTTTATATATATAAATATATATATACTGCAGACTACTAATTGGTCGAGTAGTATAAACCGATTAAACCTGACTCAGTTAACTAGGCACAATAGAAAACGTTTCATGTATTCTAGTATTTTCAGAAGGGCTGAGTATTGTTACTCTCACTTTTATTAGCATAGGACCATTAATACATATGAAGTTATAAAACTGAGCACATTGTCGAGCGCTGGTGTACGATTTTATCGTCTGCACATGCTACTGTTGCCACCAGACAGATCTCCCGCCTTTTCTATCTCATTTCTTCTATATAAGTGTTTGAACAGTTTATCTCTAATATTGATTATATGAAGATAGATTTGCGGAGCTAAGGTCATTCTGACGCATCAGCAATTTAATTAAGAAAGATAGGAGGTTTGACTTGCGCAGTAATTTTTAAGATATTAGATGCTCTGTTCTTGCAGGAGATCATCTCCGCTGGAATGATCTCCTGCAAAGAACAGATGCTAATAGTAAAACCACCGCTTGCGTTGTGATGTTATCATGTCAGTTTTGCCAGATGTTTCCAATATAGTTAACCCAGCGAGTCTAAAAGATCTATCGTGTGATAGTAAACAAATGATCCAGATAATGTTAGCACAGTAGTTTGCAGATAATAACCGTAAATAGACCAGATATGAACAATTTGTGATAGTGGAAGAATGTTACTTACTTTAAGTATTAACAATCTATTCGAGAGATAAAAATATGAAGTAATTTGCCACTATCCTATTTTCCACCGCGTTTAGTATACGTGACTTAAGTTGCGTGGATCAGTGTCGGCAATCGGATATCTGTGTGTGGGCGCTGAGTTCTTGTGGTAGTAGTGATTTGCTTAGAAGCAGCGAGATAAAAGGATTACAACTTTAAGTTTACATGATTGACAATGTAAGTAAAGTCGATCAATATACTTTACATTTATAAGCTCCTCTTCATTGTTGGAAAAATATAGAGTTTAATTATGTGAGAATAAATGGTGTGGAGGGTGAATGATAAAATATTATTAGTCTTTTTATCTAGGGAGTGGAATCTATATGAGGACACCCATTTTGGTGAGCGTGCCCTGGCCCCAGGTCCCTTGGGGCCGCTCGTTAGAACTATGAGTCAGGAGCGCTGCCCTAGAAGGAAACCAGAAGCTTAAATAGCCTGCGTATTTCCATGTATTGGATCTCTTGAGGAGAGTCTTGTAAGCTTATTAAAAAAGTTAATAGGAAAGGAGAGGATATAGGAGAGTGGGTTTTCATTTCTATCACCGAGACGGCGATTCAGTTTAATGTCGAGATCGCGCACAAGCACCAGAATAGATTAAACAACAGAAATCTTGAAACTATTCAATAAATAAAGGGTTAACAATATTAATTAAACCACGCAATGAAATCACTCTAGTGCTACAAGTGCACATCTTGCATATGCTCGCAGTCAATCTATAGTATCTAACTTATATGCTAGTAGTATAAGCGGAAGATACTTTAATGACCTATCCTATATCTATCCTTATTTATCCGGTCGAAAGAATGCGTCGAGTCCAGATCCACTATGAAGACACAAATTAGAAAGAGGGCTATCGACTATCTATAGACAGCATGGGACAATGACTTGGACACGTTCGCAGTAGGAATTAATCAAATAAATACTTTTATATTGAAACACAAGGATTTGAGATAAAATGAGGGAGCGCCAGATTAAGTATATAAACTTCTTTGTATATCAATAGAGTTTTTTGCGTTATAAATTCTAATCATAAACCAACCACTTTTGATTCCATTCAGAAGCCTATCCACCTGCTACAAAGCTTCCCTATTAATCCTGTCGCTATGAAAAATAGGAGTATGATTTTCAAAGTCCATTAAGAGAACTTACTAATATATGGATAAATTGTGGTTTTCTATTTTCGCATTCTCTCATTATATTCCTATCGTGCTTCGACGCTAGGATCTCTTTTGTATGATGAAAGCTTTGATCTACTACATCCTTTGAATCCGGAAACTTCATATAAGATAATCTTTGGATCTGACGTGCACTAATGAATTCCTTGAAGCGTTGCTCATAATTAGGAAAATACTATGGGCACGTCCCTTTGAATTTCACGAGAGCCAGAGATAACTAACAGTTATTCTCCCCTACAGCAATCAAATAAACTTAGTTATTACCTCATATTAGTTCCTACATTCCCTTTATCTTCCTTTACCTTGCGCACGTAGGAAAGGTTCACTATTCAGCTGGAGCCTTATCCTCAAATCGCTTTCGATAATTAGTAGTTCCACTCTTCACAAATGCTTTGTCACAACACAGTGTTTGTATTAAATTAAGTAAATCACAATATAAGGCACCATATTCTTGAATCATCTCACCAGTAATGACATGCTAATACTATAAGCATGAACAGGATTACCACTTCTTAAAAACACTGTGGTCCACTCTACCTACCTATTACCGTCCGAGAATGTCATCAACCCACCTAACCAAATACTCCACTCGCAACACATAAATCCTATTTCTTCTTACACCATCAAACCCATCAAACTATCACCTCTTTCATTACTGCCAATGTTATGCGATTTTTGAATGCTTCTCCACATTCTCGCCTCACACACATTTTACAGTTCTTAATTTCCTCCTCCCAATATTCATCACTTTCTTAATCTACCTCATATCTATGCTTGTGTAATTGACCTTTCACTCTCTTCTTCTCAGTACTTATTCCTTTTCATGAATCATGAATCTCTCCCCAACTGCTTCATCACCAATTGGCATAGAGCTCATCTTTTTATTCTCAACTATAACTTATATGATCAACATTATTATCAATCTTTTATTCGCTACTCTTATTACACTGTCCATACACCTTCTCTTTCAAACCTCATCATTGGCTTTAGAACATTCGAATTTTCATCTAACAATTTTTTACTTTCAACCACTTACATCACTACCAACTCCAAAACTTCGCCACACGAACATTCATATAGAAAAACTCTATTATGAATTAGTAAAAGTTAAAAGGAATTTATAGATAAACATTGATACAGATTTTAAGTAGTAATACAATCATCTATGTACTAATTGCCTTCAATGGATGATCCATTTAAGGATTTGGAAGTAAAAACTAGCTTAGTCCTTCTAAGTCTAGTTCTAGCCTTTGAATGTATTATTCCAAACTTTGAAAACACTCATTCATTGCTAGTTTAGGATGCTGTTGTTGTGAATAAAATTTGACCCAACTGAATTGTTTTAGGAGTTATTTTTCTTGTGATTTATACCATGCCAATGGATTTTCTTTAGTTAAATTTTCAGAAAACTTAAGACTTGTGAAAGGAGGGTATTGTGCTTTGCAGAATATGATATCTTTTAAAGGAGATTGACACATTTCATTGCATAATTTTCTTCCCAATTTAAGTGATTTCTTTGTAATTGGATTGTTATGTTTTATTTAATAATGAGTCAGAGTTAGGGCAAATCATATTAATTTTTGAATTTTCTGTTCCTTTGCTGTCAATAGCTGATGATTCCAATTTTTTTTTCAAAAACCTTCAAATTTCTGTACCTTGTATGTTGCTTATGTCACTAACTATGAACTTTGTCTAATAATATAACAATGTGCTTTAGTATCTTAAACAGTTAAACATGTCTTCAGCACAATATTTTTTGTGAGTATTTATTAATTTTGCTTCAATATTTGAGCTGGTCCTTTTTTCTTTCTCCATCTTACACTGCAGCTTTTAATGGCCTATTTATTAAGTATGATTCTGGACATTGTTATTGAGTTTCATTTGACATCTTAGGGCATAGCAAGTCCTGTGCCTCCTGATTTCCTATATTTTCCTATAATACACATTGGTTGTTTCTAAAATATTTTAATAGCTGAACATGTTCTTTAATACTCTCAATCTCTAAATTTTTTATTAATGTTTAATATATGGACTGAGCACCAGTAGCAAATCAAATCACATTCTCTTTCTTCAATAACTCTATCCTTATAGTCAAAACATTGACTTTATGTTGTTATTACAAAGCTATTAACTTTAACTATGCATTTGAAATATAGTTCACTTTTTACTATTGGCACATTTGGTCACTTCCTTAAGGCATTCTTCTGTGAGGATGTTGCCAGATATGTCAGTGGTATCAACTAGGTAAGCTTTAGAGATTGGGAATGTCACAGTTGCACCATTCATTGAGACTCGTGCATACCACACAGGTAGCATTTCTATTATATATTCCTCACCAGTGAATTCATCAATTAATAAAAGCCTGTAATTTCGCTTTGTAGCGCATAACTATATAAAGTGGAACACTGTGCTGACATTCAAACTTACAATGAAACAAAAAAAAAAATCACGTGAAATTCTTTCTGTGAGACAAATAAACTGATAAATTTACCTTTTATTTAAGTTATGTGCAAACCTAAATAAAAAAAAAAAAAAAAAAAAAAAAAAAGTTGCATCGTGGTTATATATATAAAAGAGTCACCACATCAATAAGTAAAAAGATACCTTTGTTATTAGCTATCTATAATAAAGAGAGTACCCCAATAGCATAAACGTTCTAACATTATCTGCCACTATGATTAGTAGTGCCGCAACTATTGGTCTGGTAACTGCATTCCTCCTGATGACACATGCATGGTCATGAAAAGAATCAATCCCCTTCAAGGTTCTTTCCAATGCTGAGACACTACATCACCAAAAATTACAGGACATGACACTGATATAACTATTAAATGTTCATTCATAATAAAAAGAATTTGCAAATTAATGGCGCTTAACACAAAGTGCAACTTATAAATCATGTTCAGAGATTTTGATATTTACTGTAGACTAACTCTGTGAGAAACAAGAAGGGAATGCTTGATAATTTAATATGCCATCTTAGCTAAAAGTACATCTATATTAGGACATATTATTTGAGCCTCAAATATTTTCATCTTCAGAGAAAACGATAAATTCTACAGAAGCTAAGTCTATCCTCTGTGTGTAATCTGAGACATATTTAACTTGTCACAGGTCGCTAATTACTGACAAAGAAGAAAAGGAAAAAGGAACAGAGTATGAGTAGTAAGAGAAGCTTTATATTATTACACGGAGAGATCTATAGGATCTCACGATGTGCTCTATGCAAGTGATCATCAGAATGGGAACACAAGCTCTCGAGTTACAAATGTGAGTGCGCAGGAGAATTTAAGTATAGACCTCATCTTGGTGTAGGAATGATATATTGAAAAGGTAATGGAGGGTTAAAACATAACCCTTGTGGGAATTTTGCTGGTATTTAGCCAGTTTTCTGGTTAATGCAGTGAAATCATAAGTACCACGTATGCACAAATTCTCATCGTTGTCTAACCAGTTTTTTTACTTATCAAAGGAAGAGATACTTTAATTTAAAACAAAGAAGGTACTATTTTGAAATATTTATGTCCCAGGGGGTGAGTGGAGCTTCATTGTCTGCCCTTTCACTATTCGATAGAGATAATGTTGCCGACCGATACTGGTGAATGATGGTTAATACTGGGTAATGCTAGACTGGTCCTTGATAATGATGGTGATAGGAAGATTTCAATTATGTGCCTCGGATTTTAATGATGCACGGATATCAAACCGATAGTTGACTCCTGCTACTTGGATGTAAACATACTCCTGATATGGACCCAACTGGAGCTGAAAACCCGTGGAGTGTACGCTTTTTGACTTGTGACATGTTAACTAAGTTAGTTAACCAACTGTAAGTTTGGACTCAATATGAGCTCTTTATAAGTTAAAGCTTTTATATTGCTTTTACGAGGTATGTGCAACTTTGAACCAATTTGTGAGTATATATAATTGTTTGAATACTACATTTATGAATACCATTTTTAAGTTAACTGATAAAACAATTTATGTGACTTATTTTAGTTTACAGTGCAGTATTACTTGAATAGACATTGTTTTTTTTTATATTTACAAGTTTGAATAACAAGTTGCTTTAAAACATTTTCCATTATTTATTGCGTGTATTGGAAACTAATTTCGAAATATGTACTAATTGAAAACGGTAACCTAAAATTTGACAATGATATTTATACTTGTATATATTAGTTGTTAGAGAGATTCTTTAATGATATTGTTATTTGATAATTATATGAGAATTATCTATTTGTATTTATTGTGTCTTTTAGAGTAATTTGTATTAAGGTCAGGATAATTCAATTTGAAAGGTTTTGCAGCTACTGAGTTAAGAGGATAGTTATTAATTGTATATGTTTAAGGATAATATGAGGTATAGAAAATTCGTGGTTATTTGAGATTTGCGCAGGGTGTGTTCTCTTAACATTAGAGACTGTGTATGAATGGTAAAGAGCGGTAGACTAGGACAGGAGAGGTGAGCCGGTTGAGTGCACTCTCATATGTTGAGAGGAGGGGGTGATGTAGCGTACGCACTCTATAATCACGGTGTGAAGTTAATGCTAAATCTAAAAATAAACAGGAGAGGATCAAATATTTTAGATCTAATAGCCATCAGCTCGGAAGCATCGATGATACATCTGGGTATATAGATTTTAATTTTATAGATCATATTTATAAATTCGATGTAGAGATTGTAATAAGTTTATAGGAACGATTTAAAATAATATAATAAATTAGAAGGTATTTAGCTACAAGGATGAAAATTAAATATTATGAGTATATTATGGCCAAAGCACTGTGGTCTGAGAAATGCGGATGATTTTGTATTCTTTGAGACTCGCTCTGGTATGCTATAAGAGAGAGCAAAGTATATTGGAGGAGTCCGGGATTTTCTATATTATTTGTGTGACTCTCTACTCGAATATGTATACATGACGGGTTATTCAATGCTGGTCAATAGGAAATTCATGATTATCCTAAAGACAATATAATGAGTGTTAAAGTACACAATTTAGGGAGGTATTCACAACTCAGAGAGCGAATTACAATTCGACTCTTACGCATCACCCCGTAGATTCATATTAAATAAATATTGATGTTATGAAGGAATGGACTAAAAAGGTACCGAGAGAGTGAGAGCTCTGTGCTACACTATCTGTTTATTACTCTGTTTTTACTTTATCATAAGAGAGAGAAGAGAGCAGATATTATTTGAGTACAAAACTCTGTCCTTATATTAACTCCAAGGAGCTAAAAGAAAACTCACAGCTACCCATTTGCAACTTTTAAAGTTCAATTGAAAAAGTTAACAATATTAAATCTTTATTACATTTATCATTATACATCATAAGCATGGCACGGTATTGTCCAAAAAGTGTCAATAATTTATTTTGAGTAGCAGAGAGGGGTGAATCGGACCACCTATATATTTTTATTTTAATGTTTAATAGCAATCGTCTGTCCCATTTTTCAATTACTTTATATTGGTTATTAAGATGAAAAACTCAAATAATAAATAACATTGAATAGAGAATAAAAATTTAAAATATAAAATTTGAATTTATATAGTAAAGAAGAATTTTTGCAATCGTCTGTCTCATTTTTCAATCTTTAATGGTAGTCAGATTCACCCCTCCAAGGTGTGGGTGACATTATTTTTTATTTAAATACTTCACCAAAACGGTAATTTATTAAATATATAAGTAAAGGAATAAATAAACAAATTACGCTAATAAAAATCATACGTTAATATTCAGATTTTCAAACAAAAATAAATTTTGCAAATAAATTTATAGTTAGCAAGATTAAGTATCACGGGAGGATCTGGGAAATTAAAAGATAGATAAAGTTGGCCAGTCACCTCGCCCAATGCATAATTGGTTATAGTATAAAAAAAACAGTTATATTCAAGTATTGTTATCCTGACTCGAAATTAACACGAACATGGAACAGAGTAGCAACGGCAATATAATTGGGAAGAAAGACCATGTATCTTATTATAACAGAGATATTTATCTTATGTTAATAATTTTCAGAGAATATTTTTTTTCCTCATACTAATATATATATACCCGTTTATATTTTATATTATATATTATATATATATTATATATATTATATTATATATATATATATATATATATATATATTCTTTATTATATTAATTATTATTATTATATGCGGTAAACACTAGGAGAGATGAAAGTTATTAACATAAATTTGGTACTTATTAGTTACTATAACATTTTATAGCAGTAAGAGTACATATAATAAACTTATAATAGAAAACTTATGAAATAGAAGTGTTTATGACATAATCTTTTTAAATTTTCATTGACAATCTTTATGAAAATTTCAACCAAAATAAAATAAATCTAATCCTCAATATGTTTTAAGTGAGATAGGTTTATTATGGGAGACATCCACATACAGAGATCCATACAGGTATTGGTTATAATTATAAACGTTAACGGAGATAACATGTACCTCTCAGTCATCAATATAATGTTAGAAGTAGGGTTTGTAAGGTAACGTCGATATGGTATGACAGCTTATTCAGCTCGCAAGGCTAGTTTAAGCAGTAATTAGTACTGCGATCATTGCTCAAAAAGTCAAGGGTAGGAAACGTGGTATCAAGGTTAGGGTTCGCGACCCTTTATATGATTTTGATTTATGATACTTTGTCCTGTTTCGAGTTAAAGGGAACTAAAGCTCTATTTAATGGAGAAATACAACACCTCAAACTATTAATTAGTATTTATAGACTCACAGAGACCCATCTAGCTCTTATCTGTCTAGTGAGAGTATACGGAGTGACTGGAGACACGTTTGAGAAAGTTAGGACGGTTAGGATCCCCAAAATATCTAACGAAGAGTATAACAAACCTTTAATCTAGTATATAACAGAGTTAAGCAATCTAAGACTTGAGTGAGCTCTCAAACTGTCAAATACTATATCAAGCTATTGAATGATAATAATGAGCATAACACCATATAGAGACGTACGTGGTATTGTGTGCTCTATTAGATCAAAATCAATTTATCGATTTTTAACTAACACTAACCTTAGAGTTCTATGCTATGTGCTCGGAGAAAAGATGACATCTCGAATGATGAGATCTGAGAGAAGTCATATATCTAATGTACCGATCCATAAAAACTATGATAAGGACAATGCGTATTAAGCCAGCTTTACTGGTTTTGACAGGGTCTACACTTATAAACACCTTAACACTCTGGAGGTCTCTACCAGTTCATTTCTATCAAGTTCTGGTCATTGCGAATTATTAATTTCTGAGCACACAATTTAAGAGTATGCATTATATCATAGACAAAACAATTCCACTCTTATAGAAAGCAACAGTTACCCAAACTAACAAAAATTACTGGCTTACAAAACTTAGAAACTATACAGAAGTCTTTAGAATAATAACCGGCTGGCTTGTAAAGGTTTTGGTTGCTTCAGAAAAAAGATATAATTTTAAACACTGAGTGATTATGTAACGACAATTAGCGATAACTAGCTCGATAAGTAAGATGTAGCTGAACATAATCTATTGTTTGTACTTTACAATCTTCTCTGAAACACTACTATGAGCAACAAAAAAAACTATAAATGAGAAAATTATATCACTCCATATAGATTATAAAATTTTAGGCAATATATATATATATTACTATTAAAAAAAAAAAATTCATCCTCTAGAAATATTAATAATTTAATATATAAAATAATATATATTAATATATTATATTAATATAATATATATATATAAATATATATATATATATATATATATAATAATATAATATATTATATAATATAAATATATTATATATATATATTATTAAATATTATTATAAATATTATATTTATATATATATATATATATATATATAATAATATATTAAAATATATATAATATAATATAATATATAATAATATATATATATATAATATATATATATATATTATTAACGCGATATATATATTATCATTAATATATATATATTATTATTATAATAATATAATATATATATAAAATATAAATATATATTAATATATATATATAATTATATAGTATATATATATATTTATGTATTATCACCTAATATTACTACTACTGTATTTATAGGTAGTATGATATACTGTCAAGCGCGCTAATACTCACTTACAGCTATATAAATGTTCTTTACATCCTCTTTTTCAGAGAAAAAAATTTTAAAATCACAAATATTGATCTTACAAATTTACTAATATCTATCACAATGATTGCTGTGTCTCAGTTTACATTTACGCACACATTTCTTATTTATAAACACACTAACTAATCAAGTCTCTGAGTCAGCAATATAAGTAATTAGATAAATTGTAAGTTCATAAGCTCACTGACATTCTGAGTAAAATATACCAGTTACTCTGCAATCACACTCAGATCTATATGGGAATGACACGAAGACTTGGTTACCCAGGTCCAGGCCCTCTCACTATACGCAATTGCACTCGCAAGGACCATATCTCTATTCAATGCTATGTAGAATCTTTTGACAAATACACGAAAACTGATACTTCATCGTCTAGATTAACAATTTTCACACTAGAAAAACCGAATTATCGACCGATTGCTGCTTGTGGACCGGGATATTTCATGAAGCATCCTCTGTAATGCTCCTCATCTTGAAAGCTTTCTACTCACTTTATTTTCAAGACATGCAATTTCCATAATATCATTGCTTTAACTATGAGAGGATGTTACAATCTCTCCACGCATTCCAGAAACAAGGATTCCTTCTACTTGCGTCAGTTGTGCAATATCACATCTCGAGTGAAGAAAACCGTTTACTAATTATCAACTCAATATTCCGATACACACTCGCAGAGATTACTTTAATCAATGCAGCATCATAAAGCACTGATCACATAATTACATCCGCAGCCTCATATCCTGAGCTTTTTTTCCGATAATACTTAGTGATTTACATTTATGTGCTACAGTATATAAACTCATCTACAGAAGTTGACAATAAAAAACTCATTGGTTACATCTTCGATAGTTCTTACTAATTCTAATTAAGACTAAAATTATTGTGAAGAACCTCTTTCGTGTGAATAAATTTGCACACTTTCAATCTTTCTGTAAACTATAGTCATTGTCTATCCATATTGCAAATTTCAAAAAATGTGATGGCCATAAAAGGATCATTTACCGCCTTTGTTAACAGCTCGTATGAGAACTATTAGATAGTCACAACTTATATCTATCAAATACTAACTTAGGCCTAACAAAAATAACTTGTGACCACATCTTCATTCACTATCTATGATTAAGCCTAGCTTTTCGTATCTATCTATGCTTCACAACTACTATCTCTTCATTCTCTCTTGCAATCACTTCCACTTCATATTGTTGAGGGCAGTACTCCGAGTTATTTACATAACTCATGGCTGTAGAATACATTGTTTGTCTACAATTATAAAAGCTGTGAGCTATAGCAGCTATATGGCAACAAAAAATGAAGATATCATCACTATACCTTATTCACCAGAAAACTTTCTGCACCGATAATATTGACATTCTTATGTCGTTCGCAGCAAGAATTTGTGTTCACAACTCACAAATGCGATACAGTTTGATGGAGAGAGAGGCAATGTATCAATATCAAGCATGTAAGAACTACTTTAAACAGAGATAAGGAAGATTGGCCCATATACTCTTAGTACTAAATATTTATGGCACTCAAACTTTTATACTGGATTAGATCGTGAGATCGCAACAGATAAATGAACGATTGTTAAAAGTAGAAATGAGATAGTAGAAAGATATCAAGCTTCTCAATGTTGTTGCACAACGGGCCACTATATAAGATTTATGTTCTCTACATTACGAAAATACTATTCCATCGTACTAAACTGAGTGTCATCTAGACAAGTATAATGTGAGTGAAGGATTCTTATGAGTACATACTTATGTAATGGCTGCTCATATCAAGAGCGTATACATGTTGTGTCAATGGCATTATTGCCTACATACGGATATGTCTATAAATATGGACATGAAATTGAATTTCACGCTCAAGTCTCTTGCAACTTCAATTATTATGTGTATGAATTCGCTGAGGAATTGCTAGCTTTTTCGGACACCAAGACAGTTATCAAATCGGTTGAAAATTTGCATGGTATTAAGCACAGTACACCATTTATCATCATTGATTCTCAACAACATTCTCCTATTGTACATCTGCGCATATCTATCTGTTTCTAGGGAAATTATCGTGACACGCATAAGAATATTTATGGGTCGCTCTGAGAGTGTTGTTATGATAACTCTCCTTATGAAGACGTAGAAAACCTTGATGAGCGTTTGCAACTATTTAAATCTTGTCCTCGCATCAATGTAACCTTCAGGCAATGGCATACGTACACATCTCGAGAATCTTATTTTCCGACACAGACACCCTCTCTTTTGGTACAGACTCATATTACTTTACCAATGAAATATACGTGAATCTGGTATCATTAATAAATAGTCAAAAAATGTTAATGTATTTATCTATCCCATAATATAACATTTATCAACATCAAACCTATTCATTATCTGTAAGTCTACAATAATAATATAAAATTAATGAGAACTAGGAAACGGTAATTTTGATGGATTTTGCAGATTAAAATTATTTCATATTTAGTTGTGCACAAGATGCAGTTATCAAAGGATAAGCTATGAGTGAATAATTTACAAGGATACATCACACTTAAAGTATTCAATTATATTACAAATAATATTGCATGTAATAAAATGTCTTTTAATTTCGAAGCATTCTTTATATTATTATATAAGTGACTGAGTTCTGAGCAATATATATTTGATATAATATATATATTTATTAATCTTTCATTCTTTATTTAACAACATAAATAAACATATTTTACTCTAAAAAAAAATATATGTAAACATAGGGCTAGTTTTGCAAAAATATAAGTAAAGGAGATGGTATTCACTACAGCTACAGTTAAAGAATGTCAAATATTTTAATCAATATTCTATGTGTAAACTCAACACATAAATTATTGAGAGAAAGTTGAGTCTAGTGTGAGATATATATTATCATACATATCTATATTTGACTTTATACTATAGCTATGGAAAAATATTACTCCAGATGAATGGGAATTGATATGAACAGCAAAAATATTATTGACACATGATAGACGCATAAACTTCAAGGACAATAAATATAAATCAATTTTGAACAAGAACTGTTTGATTTTGCTTATCACAACTGAATTGCAATACAATTTTTTCTTCATTTCATATGTAGAGATACTTTCACTTGGCCAATTCAAGAATGGCCAAATTGTTCCTGTAACTAGAGATAATCCCCAATTCAGACCCATTGATGAAAGGGCTTCATATAAGATAGGGTGGTCAATGATACATCAATTCATAGCTTATGTTGATAAGTTTGAAAGACCAGTATGAATTATATATACCAATTACAAATCTCCAGTCTGGGCAATACGTAGCATGCATTTTTCTGTTTGAAAAGATGGAAAATGAAAGTTTCATTTGCAAATATGGCAGTCTATTAATGAAAATATATAATCACCATCAATGGCGATTCACTTCCAAATAATTTTCTTTAAGTAATGATCTAAGATTGTCAAAAGTAAAATTAAGATATTGTTTTTCAAATTATATCTCTAATATAAATAGTAAAAATTCTAAGTTACATATTAACTATCGGTTTATAGATACTGCAAGTATATGAGATACTATATAATCACTAAAAATGTACTTATATAAGTAACACTTAAGTATACTTATTGATACTTGAACTACAAAGACCTGTATTTATAGTAAAACTCATGTAGATTGGAAACGTCTGTGCTGTGTATGTCAAATTGTACAAGAGGATATGCTTTATTGATACCCTTCCTCGCACCTTTCACAAGCCCTGGTCTTACCAAGAAAAGATACTAGTTGAGGTTATCCTGAAACCGATATAATTTAGAAAATACTATTTATACCATTTTTACGCATCTACTGAACTATAACCTAAAAATAATGATGCTTTAAATTCATTATACAGTAGATTTTGGAATAGAGAGTTCGATAAAAATTTTAAAATCCTTAATTTACATGTTCGAAAATAGATTGCCTTAATTTTATGAAAGTTACTAATTAACTATCTGGCTTGGAATCCTGTAAGAAATCCACTTGGTAGGCTTGGAAACTGTAATTAAAATGAAAACCCATATCATGAGCTAGACCTCCTATTATTTCAAGGAATGCCATAATGTCGATGGTGGTAACTTAATTTACTAATTACATAGAATATATATGAATATAGAGGTGGCAGAGCAACATATTAGGACCAATGCAGGTTAAAATTTTAGAGCTTCACCATTTCATTTATTTATGTTAGTATATATATATATAGCAAACTCATGATATTAACATATCAATAATTAACTACTATCAGAAAGCATGTTTAACACATATTTTATCTAATTATTTATTTAAAAGTGTCACTTAAAAGAAATCCTGATCAAATTCAGTAGCGATTTTCTTGTGTATTACAAAAAAAAATATATTTGTTTGAATGATTAATGTCGTTTAATTGGTAATTAAATTTAAAAATGAGGTTTATTAAAGTTTAAAGGGTTATTTCACTATATTTTATATATTGTTCAACTCAAGCATACAATGTCACACTACAAGCATTTCGAATAAAATTCCAATTAAAAAATAATTATTCAAGTTACCCTAATATATATGATATATTATCTTAACCAAACCTTTTCTAATACTAATATAACAAAAACTACTACAAAATATTATTTTTAGGAGAAATCTTGTTTATATTATTGACTATCGAGGGATAGATGGTAAAAAATTGAGTGCATGAAAAAAACAAAACATGATAATACAAATTCCAATTAGATGAAAACAGACCAAACATACAAGGTCAAAATATTTGATGGACAACAATTTTTTTCTTACGGTATCCTAATCTAATCTCCGCTTTGTCCAGAGGGAAGAGGTAAAAACAAAGCTAGGATAAGGAGCCCCTGGTTGCCAGCAGGTATATGTCGGTTACATAAAAACTTGTCAAACATAGAAAGCTCACCACTTTTGTCTTACAATTATATGATAGACTAGACATAGAGTTCCACGCCTTTTAGTTGTGAACATGCTATCTATTAATCTAATTATAGTTTAAACTCAATCATTTGTATAGTATATTTAATAAGATATTATCTCCTTCAACGGAGAGAGAATATATAGTCAGGAAACTCTTATATACATTAATAATAACACAATACATTTGTGTTGAATTCTCTAAGTAGAGCTTGAATATAAAAGTGAAATATCAAGTCAATGAGCGAGTCATTATATTTAATCTTGAGGTTGATAATTCTGTGCATTGACTCAATATTACTGTCTAAACAAGAGAGAATTTTTTTGCACTAATCTTTGAGCGCTCTGACATAAACTGCTGATTTCGCCACCTATCATATTCATAACACATTGGTCTCACTGAGGAAGTTAGGATATGTAGTAGTATTAATAATAAACTCTGGATACCTTGCGTGAGAATTTCTCACTCTGATTAATAGACATTATAGCATTGGCCTAAAACTTGGTGGTTGCAGATGAAGAAACAAACACGCGCATATGTCTTTTCTATATATATAAAAGAGGTGGAAAAATGAGAGAACTAATGATGGCACAAAATTAGCGATAGATTCTCTCAAGACGTTTTGGAGAACTCTTCAGCACTATTGATCTGACTGGATAGACAACTCTCACACATAGTGATGATGTACATAATCTACTACCATGTATACTGTTACCGGTAGTTTTAGAATATGATACTTTTCCTGATTTCATAAGTGAAAATAAATTCGAACGATACATTCAGTGAAATATGTGTAATAAACATATATTAAAAGTTTCACCTTTATAACCTTATACCCGAGATTAATAGACTTACATCGGAAGCTGCGTGAGGTTTTCTCTAACATTAAATAAAGGATTACTACTTTGTAAGAAATATTGCAATAGTTTACTTTCAGAAACTTCTTAGTTACGCATTGTTACTAGTAGATAAAGTGATTATTTATCGTTAATATATTGTGAATATTAATTATCAGCAAATATTGCAAAAATTAGTAGAATTTATCCAAAGAACGTAAGCGAGCTCACGATTAAAATTCTATAAGATCTTAATATGATTGCAAAGTCCGTTGAATTATGTTTCTGTATTTTCACCATAATTTGGTCCATATCACATCTTAATATAATGCTTAAATATAGTCCACTACTTCAATAATTTAAATATTTTTTATTTTATATATATATATATAATATATATAATATATATAGTAATATACTTATATATATATATATCTTTGGAGGGGGGTGACTTGGGACATCTAAATATATAAACAAGTAACTTTTTTATTTTTTTGCTCACATATCAATAACCCTGACAGTAGTACCGATACTTATATATATATAATATATATAGTATATTAAAGCAAATAAAATAAAAAAAATAATTTATATAGGAATGACCTAAACAAAGTATTGTTTATAGTATATATTACTTTAATTCTAGAGAGTTTTAATAAATATATATTAATAATAGAAATTTATAGTTATAAACCTATACTTATAAAGCTATGTTTGACTGTGCTATTATATAAAATTTATATTATATAGTTCATTATAATATGAAATAAAGCTGAGATTGATTGGTGTTTTTTTAATCGTCCTATTTAAAGTAAACTTATATATATGGTGTAATGTATAATTGATAATCAGATGTCATAGAGAAACACACATAATATAAAATATAGTAAGATACAGACAAGAACGAGACACAGCCTGAGATATAATAATCAATTATATTTTCACAATCTACTAAAACTTACATGAGAACTTAATCTAGAAAGTTAGTCATTTAGGAACTTGTTAGACTTAATATTAAACAATATAGTTATTATTAATAAAATAATTATAGGTAGTGCATCTCATATTTAAGGATATTATTAATTGTCAGTACTAATTTTTAACGTAATGTATATTCAAAAATTTAAGTGAAGTATATTCAATCAACATTATGAGTGAAAAGGTGACTTAATATTATTACAATTTAAAAATTATATAAATAAAATTGTTTGTGTTATTTTATTTTTTTATAGCTGAAATAAAAGTACATATATATATATAATATATTAATATATATATTATTAAAATATAGTTAAATTTATTGCTTTATTCATTTTATACATATTTTCTAGGAGACTATATCTATATGTATTTTTCATTGAGGGGTTATTTATTCTATGAGTGAGATTCAATCTAGTCCTTTCTTATGCCTCTTATATATAGCGCTTGAATAGTTAACTACTCACGTCGTAATAAGTGTGATAAATACGAAGTACTTATTCACGTAGTATTGGTAAGTTAATTAGAAATAGACCTTTAAATGCCATATTAGGAACTATTAATATACTTTGCGGATCTGTACTTTTTTTTACTAAGACGTCAGTTTATTTTATTGTTATTATATGTTTTATTTATTAGTTTTAATAAGTTCATTACTAACTGATTTAAAGTCATATCAGCCATAGACTGTCCTGAGGTTCTGAGGTGTATTGACTTATAGGAGAAATCGGTGACAACTTGAGAGCTGAGGACTTCTGAACGCTCTGGTACTCTTCACTCACTCACTACTACTAATACATGGCACACTTATTTTGTAGAAAAATATTTATTTGGTATATAATTACTAACTAGGCCCTTAAATATTATAGTCACGGCATAAGCACTAACTCAAAAAAAATAATAATAGTATAATATAATATAATATATAATATAAAGTTTTTTATATTAATAGTTGAATAACATAAACGTACTATAGAGATCTAATACCCGACCTAAGGGGCTGGAGGGATGACACGTAACCCATAAACTATTGAGGAGGGTGACCGACCATTCTGAGTTATAAATTACGTTCTTTTACGTATAATTATAAATATATTTATATATTTTAATTTTTCTTATATATATATTAATTATTATCATATAAAATTCGATTATAAGTACTATAATAAAATAAGTAGTAAATATAATGTAAAATATATATATATATAGTATATATATTATATATAAAATACGAAAGATAAACCTAAGATAGTATGGTCCGTATAATATTTCTACTTTTACTCTCCGCTTCAACAAAAATTTTTGAACACACTTATATATTTTTGAATAAAACGTTTTTATTTTTATTAAAATTAGTTATACATTTATAAATAAAAAAAATATAATTTTCTAACTCCGCTTCAGTAATATGTATATCATATTTATTAATTTAATATAAATTATACTTAATTAAAAAATTATACAATAAATAATATATTTAAACATAACTGCAGCTTGTCCAAAAGTTTGAATCGTGGTCTAGCTAATGCCTTATACATACTATTCTTATATTACTGACGGTGAGTAAATCGAGGACTCAGTTACGGATATATATATATATATACTCATCTACCGTTATTAATTTTATGCCCACTCTATAATACTAGTAGCTTAGGATCAAAATCTTATTACTTATGTTTAGCACTAAGTTGAGTGAGAGAGAGAACTCGAATGTGTAATCCACTTGAAAAAATATTTAAAATAATACGATTACTACCTACGAATAATTTCTTTATAGAAAAATTTGATAGTTATTTTTTATACTTCTGCAGATAAGATATAATATATATATATATAAATCAGATAATATTTACTGAGATCAGATATTATAATATATATATTTTAGTGATGACAATTAACTCGAGTATGTTAGCTTTATAAACTGAGTCAAAAGATATTTTTTTAGGATACGGAGTTTCACTGGTATAAAAACGGGGCCTAACTTGATCTGTCCGATTCACCCCGCCGTATAAACATTGATGAGTGAGGTGGCTCGGACACTAATTGTGTTATACATAATTTTTACGTTAATTATATTAATTATGTAAATTTTCATATTATATTATAATATCTACAAATTAACATTTTTATTCTGTAAAAATTCACAGTGAAAATTTTTTTAAAACAATGTTTCCATTGGACTGTAATATCAAGGAGTTTATCAAAAAAGTGTCAATAAATTATTTAGATAGCGGAGAGGGTGATAATCGGTACCACCTTTAAATATTTATAATATTCGATTTTTAGTTCGGTAGCGGAATCATATTGAATTTAATTATTATTCAATTCACAGTGATGTGTATGAAGAGATTTGGGTTTATGTTATGATGTCAAAATCACTCGTAAAAATCATCCCAATTTCGGCAATTTATCTTCTAAACTATGACATTCAAATTAAAGTAGGAGAGTAGCGAGTGTCGAACATTGATGAGGCGGCTCGCTCAGGATGAGCGGTAACGGCAGATTATGATGAGAACACTATGACGTGGGATTCCGAGCCACACCTATAATTTGGAATGGATATCGGACAGAGTATTACATTCTAGCTCCGAGTCCGCAACGAAGCGGCACACTACAGTGTCATGTTATTATCTCAAAATGATATACGTTATAACATAACATTATGTTTTATCAATTACTTAAGATGAGCTAAAACATATACATTTGGTGGAGAATATTTTCTCTCTTTTCTTGTCAATGCTATATTTCTTCTCTAGAGACTTATTAATAGGGTAACCGTGATTTAACAAAAAAATTTTTATATTTTCCGCATACACTATTATAACCACTACTAGGAGAAACACGTACGGAGGAGAGTAGAGAAAATGGACACCTATCTTTAAAAATAAGCTCATATAAGTGTGTCAGGAGTGTTTCATAATCACTTATCGGTCACTCAGAGTATATTAATAATATATATATAAACGCATTAATATATATATATTATAATATATATATATATATATTATAATAATATATAATATATATACTATATATATATAATATATATTAATATATATATTATATTATATCTATAGTATATATATATATATATATATATATATAATATTATATATATAAATATATAATATATATATCATATATATAATATATTATATATATATATGATATATTATATATATAATATATATATAATAATTATATTATATATATATATACTATATTACTACATATATATATATACTAAATATATATATATTATATTATATAATATATATATATAATTATATAGTTACTTTATATTCGCTTAAAAATATGGCTTATATAATTCAACTTTAATTATTTTGAATTATTTAATAATTTTAAGTCACCTTTCAATGTTAGATTGATTTATATCTTTATATTTAATTATGGTTACTTACCTAGAGAGTATAAATTATTGCATTATATATGTGAGTTCCTTAATTAATTTGACATTTGTATATTTTATATTGTATAAATCTGACTATACGTTTAAGTCTAGTCTAACACGTCCATAAAGCTAACTATCAGATTAAGTTTCTCTGATGTTGTTGAGTGATATTGTGGGAAATAATGTGATATTTTATTCATTTATTTATATCGACTAGAATGCATTGTAACATTATTTATAGAGGAAGTGTGAAGTAGTAGATTAAGTAGAGATGCCCCGTACCATTTTAGCCATGTATTGACATCTTTGCATTCCTCTAAACTTAATACACACACACGCATTTATGATATTACAAGAAGAAAGTCCTCTTCTCTCATGCTCTCCTAGAATGACATCAGAAACTGATAAAAATTTATAGCGTGTCAAAAAAATATAATAAATTTCACATATGTCAAAATTAAAAATAAAATTTCAGTATGAAAAATAAGTATCATTAGTAAAATCATAATACTTGTATAATTTTCAATTCTACGTTTTCGAAATATTTTATCGATATAAAGATCATCAAATTATTTTTTATCAAAGTGTACTGTCATGTAAATTTTGTTGCGATATTCTGGCACATAAAATCTTAAAATGTAATATTATTGTACATTTTATTGACTTAGTAAACATTAGAGTACATGCTAACTGGCGTGGTTATTGAATGAGGCAAAAATAAACAAAAATATCAATATTGAAATATTTTGGGTGGACTAGATGTGGCAACTAATAATCTTGTTTCCCACATCAGAGATTAATTTATAGAAAGTAATAAAAACATAGATTTCAAATATGTATGCATTTTAATGATTATTGATCATAATACTGTTAATTTGTTATTTTACTTTTTATGTTGTGTGCATAACTGATCATCCGTTGAAGATTTCCAAGGCAAAAATACCCGTCACATCTACCCTCTGAGTGTATCATGAATTGTTCTATATTTTATGTTACATTATCATCTTCGTATGAACGTTCATACCGTGATTCATATACGCTAACGATTGTAGCATCCTCTATGAGGAACTTAATTCAAAAGATGAGGAGTGTAAGAATAATAAACCATTAGGGACTATTTCAGAACAAGTCTTTGAGGATATGCTCCTGTAATTAATTCAATAAAAGGCTCTGTATATTTTTCGGCTAGGTTGATTTTCTCAAGCAGAACCTATTATATAAACTGCCTTAAAACTCTCCAGGCATTTATCTATACCTGGTATTTCAATCAATTTGTTATTTCTAATAAATCGTTTGTCTACACTAATATGAATAATTTACGAATTTGGGTCCGACCTAGAGATCCTCTATTTACACCTTCGCATCACTTAATTTAAAACTGAAATGCGAGGCTGATCATAGTTTTATAAGCTACAAGTTGTTATATAATGAACCTATTATCTATATATGTATGTGGTTGGACATAAAGAAGTTTTTCCTTTGTGGTAACAATTGGTTCCCATTGCCATAGTAACAAACTGCGCTGAGAGATACCTTTTTGATAGTAAGTATACTATTCTCACCTTGCGAGCCAATCTGACGGCGAGTATATCAGTGCCTTCTTGCGTTTGACTTTGAGGACTGATACACTTGCCTGTTTCATGGCATAAAGTCTTTTAATGGAAAAATCCAAAAAAATCAAAGAATTCTACAAATATAATTAAAATAATTTACATTCTTCCAGACTTGCTATTAGCCTATGTTATGCTGAGAACCATTTTAGAGAAAAGCGCCAGCTACATCATTGTATAGTTCCGCGCATAATCAAGGCACATTCGTGCTCATCTGAAAAGATAGAAATCTTTTGTTAATATGTAGAGAAAAAAAAAATTCTCTTAGGTAATGGGAAAATTCTGAAGATTTCATTCCTTAAAATTACACGAAAGTAGGAGAGTAAGGAACCTGATGGAAAGATTAGTCTTAACTGTTTCTCATGATGACATTTTACCATTCAGCAATACACACTATCTTCTATTCATGTATATTAGGAATGTACAACAACTCGCCATATAGATCGTTTAAAAGTACAATCTGTCGAACAGAGGCTGCAGGTAGCAGCGAGCACCACGGTGAAGCCGAGTGAGTTTCCTGTGGAGCCGGAGCCGCGCGAGCCGCAAGTTTTGGGTGGAGACCCAAGATCGAGGGACCGTGAGTGCGAAAACTTATTGAGCGACTGGTAGCTGGAGATACGGGAGAAGAGCCAGGAGCCGGTATGCAGGAGCCGGAGGAGAAATATTTTGGAAGGTGTATTCATTCGACCATGTGACGAGGAGTCGGAAAGGCGGACAGTTAAGGAGAGAGCCTTGTTGTAGCGAGGAGTCCGGAGGTCGGAGCGAGAGCTAAAAGAGAGACTCTCCCGCGAGCTCTCGGCAAAATACAAAATTAAGTGATATAGGGATCTTACATATGTTCATAATTAGGACTATCACGAATGTTTTTGTTGCTAGTTGCTTATTATGAATTTTTGCGTTTATATTCTGGTGTTCCATAGCAAGATACGTCTTCATTACAAACATCAAATGGAATATGTCCTATTCCATTATAAAATATATTAATAGCCTTGAAATTAACAGAGAATGACACTCACATAGTTTGATAATATTATTTAAATTAGTTATAATATATAATTTATCTTTAGCAGGAATATTTGGAAAGTTTTAGTATTTAAGTAAAAACTAAGCAATAATTAATAAATAAAATAGTATTTTCCCTAATACTAATATTTTCCCTCGGGATTGAAATATTAAAGTATGAAAAAGTACCGAAAGCATAATATCTCTAACTGAAAATTATTTTCATATTGATATACTCTTTTTCTCTCGTACCCAGTAATTATTTATATGGATTTTATGTATACTTGTTATCAATACCAAAGTCAAAATTTAAATGATATAAACAATAAAGAGCTCGTTACATCTCTATACGCACTACTATTGTATTTCATAAGTTTAATTAGTCACTCATGAAAAACACAATTCATCTGTTCAATTCGCAATACCACTAAAAATACTAGAAAAATTATACATTTAAGCTAAACTTATATTTGCCAATGTTATGCAGATTTGCTCGTCAAATATAAAGGAAAATACTTATCAGAGGTTGTAGGCATTAGATACCTTTGAGAGTAATAAAACTATGTATGATGTGGAAAACAGTCAGTTCTTTGCAGTATTCGACTCTAATAATCACAAAGCAGTCTAAACCCTATATATACCGATTCGTACTTGTACTCTGCTCCATTGGGTCAAGGATTGACTACTTGCCACTTATATAGGACTTCATTTATAACATATTTAACTATGTGACAGTAGATATTTTAGATACACGCTAATCATCCAGACATTGCCTACATTCAGATTCGATTATTGAAACCATTCCTGAATAAGAAGGTAGGCAGAAGGTTCTAGCCATGCTACGAGAGGGTAATTCAGTCTGAAGAGACCATTGTGAAGTTCAATATACAAGATCGCAATTAAATGGGATGGACACTTTATCTTTTACACTTAGCCAATTCAACTCTCGAGATAGTCATATAATTCTATAGTTATTTAGAATATCAAAAGAGTGAGTCCTAGAGATATTTACTTTATGAGCATAGGTATATAAAAAAGGGAGATTAAAGAGAAATCTTTATTATCAGACTTCATTTTCACACACTTATATTAGCTAATAGAAATCAAGGTATTGTTATATGTTACGATAGCTCAGGATGTATTAGAAATTACGAGATAATGTTCGCTAATAGTAATAACTGAGGTGTAGTCACCTGTATATCGACACGGAAAAATTTTACTTTAGTGGAACATGTGAGTATTCGTAGAGAGAGGTGCAATAGAAAGGGAGACCAACAAAGCATACCTTCATATAGACAAGTGAGCTTTATACAATTCGAACATCTATACAGAGCACCGCTATTGGTTTTTGCACTAATATTACCAAAAGGCTGGGTTAAGTACATACGACAAGTGAGCTAATAACGGTCATACTATATTAAGTTTATATGTTCTAATTTATAGTGGATGTTACTTGAATACTATGTTGGAGTATTCTAAACCTAGCGAAGCATGAGTAACTTGTAAACTTACAACTCTTTAAGAATAAATTTATGCGAATAAATATGCAAGATCACTTCAGCTAGTAATATACTCATTTTTCAAAGAAATCTCTTGCTCACATAGACATACTTTTTTAAAATAGATATTTGTGATAATAAATAATAATGACGCACATACGCTTTTAGATTTACAGATAAGCGATTGAATCTAAACAATGATCAGTCTACGATATATGTAACCACAAATTGTTAAAATAAGGGATAACAATGTAAAGTGGTCGACATTAGGAATACTGAAGATGAACAATTATGTTAGAACTGTGAACTGATCTACTATATGTAAGCAAAGAAGAAGTAAATATATGTTTTTCAGAATGAATTGATAAAACTATGGAATAAGACTATGTTTCCGCTAACGTTAACATTGCACACATGAGATTTGGAGTTTCTACTTACAGTTAGCAGGTGGCGAGTTGATGGTTACTTGCTCTATTCAATATACTCAATATGAGCAAAATCTTATAAAGAAGGGCGAGACAAAGAGAACATACAATATGTCAAAAGCAGCACGTTTATTCAAACTTATCAAAACTATTAATGGCATATGAGTTACTAAGAAATACAATGCTGGCAAAAAAATGTGTGCATCTCCAGTCAAGAGTACTATAAATATGGGGAATGAGTAAAACGACTGTGCTTATGGCTTTACAACGTCTCACATGGAGAGGCTTCTTCAACTAAAAGATTAGTAAATATTGAGTGAGTATGGATTATCTTGATAGCTTGCCGATATTTGGCCATTTTCTTGAATTGAGGTCGAAGCACTTGTCATACTCTATCTTCCGACAGTCTAGCTTGTGTTAAGAAAATACGAGAGAAACACATTCTTGCACAGATACAGCATAAATTATTAATAACACCCATACTTTAATATAGCAAAAAAATCAGCAGACTTGGACTGACAAGCGCAAGAATTTTTCTTTGAGAGTAGAGACAAGGAGATTAGTCGAAAATCATGTAAGTATACAATTTCATTGCCTAATTGGAGAATCAGTGACATAGATACTCAGTGTCACCTAGGCATAATAATAGACATAGTTTTCATTTGTAGAGAGTATCTTATCTATCATCGCTTTAAGTTAAATGACTTTCTCCACGCAGAGAGTTGAAAGCAACATGAAAATTTTCACGACGACATGGTGCTACCTTTTAGAGTTGATAGCGTTTGCAACGCGCACTCTTGAGAGGAGATTTAAATTACACTTCGATAAGAACTAGATATTTTGAGCGCTCGGGGTCAGGATAGGACTCCATCGCCAGACAGTATGTAAGTAATTCATCTTGGTAACACTAGTTTCTATTGTCAGATAAAGAATTCTACATTATATGACCTAGAGACTGAGCTATGGTAAATAATTGAGCATGCTCAAGTAAAGCGGAGAATTGAGAAAAATAGTACAATCATACTAGCTTGAGAGCAAATTGTATCATAGACATTGCCAAACACTAAAACTCAGTTCATCTCTTATAAATAAAATAAAAATAGGTGAATTCACGACCAAAATGTCATGAATATGGAATTAAGATGAAAATCTGCAAACGAGAATAAAAGTATAGTCATTTATATTAAGAGTCAATCAATTGCTGTGATCTGATAATGTAGCCTGACTATTTTCTAGTGAAAACCTTTGCTAACAACTCTTTTGTCTAAGAGAATCACTAGACAGGGAGAGTGATTCCTTTCCAAATATTGCACAAAATCCAATCAAGCTAATACGCCTCTAGTTTACACTAGTGTGAATATGATGTAGTTAATTTATTGTTGAATATTTCGTGTCGCTTATTGTAATAGTAGTAGTGTAATGAAGTCAATGTTTCCATAATAGTACATCGCCTTAAAAATATAAGTCTAGTATTACTATTGAGCAGGTATTTTATTTTCTGTAGATCGTCAATTATTATCAAATATACTCTTTTGCATTATCTTGCGTTGACGTCCTAAATATTGCTATGGATATAATTATCCTTATAAAAGAGGCTTGATGAGGTTCAAAGTGAAAGAGTGAGAATATATTAATTATATAAGTCATTTTAAAACTTCAAGCTTTTATCTTTTCCAGGAACATTTATCTCACAGTCATATACTAGCATAAAATCTAGTAATACTGGGGTATTAACACTAGCTCTTTCACAGCAATTTGTATATAATCATATGTTTATATTAAGGACTTGCTGCTAAGCATTACAATAGTTTTATACAATTAGGAATATCACTGAATGAGTTCCAGCAGAATCACTAAGCAAGCTAAACACCTACTATTTAATATGATAGTTTGCAAACTTGGAAAATTACAATTTATACATTAGTCCATTTTATCTTTATTATATGGTAGGTATATATATTATATATATATATACTAATGAACATTATTCTCATCTATCTCAGATATTAATAGCTGAATACAGTAGTAATCTGACCTTTTGCATCATTAAATCACTACTATTATTTATTCATTAGTATTTATATTCTAATACCTGAATTTAATCTTTAATTCCTTTATTAAGAGTATATAAATATATATAATATATATAAATATATAATTATAATATTATATATATATATATATATATAGTATATATTATATATTATATAATATATATATTATATACATATTATATATAATATATATATTATATATAATAATATATAATATAATATTATATATATATATATATATATATATTATTTAATATAAATTAAATAAAAATTATACGGTATATATATATATATATATTATATATATATATATATTATAATATATATAATTATAATATATATATATATATATATATATATATTTATTTATATAATCTGGTTTTTGAATAAAATTATGTGTATATATGTTCGTGCTCATAGTTCACGAGGAATATTTTTAAACTTTAGGATGAATGCTAAATTGATTTTATTCTTTTTTAGGAAAAAATAATAAAATATATTACGTAACTGTACGGCAGTTCATGGTTCAAAGAGGAATTATATTAAAATTTAGG
>JABUQX010129805.1:5000-25000 GCA_015478945.1 Trachelipus rathkii
CTTTACCTGACACACCGTAGTGTTATTCATCCACAAAAATAGAAATTGAAAGTGGTGTTTAATGCTGCCTTACCATATATTGGTATTTCATTAAATAATAGCCTACTGACAGGTCCTGACTTCATTTCTAATTTACAAGACAAATTTTTAAGGTTTAGGTAGAAGAATTATGCTCTGATAACTAATATTAAACAAATGTTCTATCAAATTCAAATACTTAAAGAAGAAAAAGCTTATTTGCCCTTCCTATAGTTCCTAAATGGAAATTTACAGAAAACTCTAGAGAAATATAGAGGCAGAGAACACATATTTGGCAGTGTGAGTTTCCCTTCAATAGCAAATTAGGTTTTAAAACAACTTACAGATGTAAGGACTGCCTCAACTTTATAAGTTCTGAAAAGGAAACTATAAAAGTTTATAAAGAGGTAAAATAAATTTTACAAATTAGAGGACTCAAACTGCATGGAGTAGCAAGTAACTCGCAATGAAGAATTGGGCAAAGGTTTTAAAGAAATAAATTTATCTTTGGATAAACTGTCTTTACAAAAGCATTAGGTTTAAATTGGGATCCTAAAGATCTTATAGATGCTAGAGTAGATATAAAGCGTGTAAAGAACTAACCAAGAGAGGCATTCTTAGTTGTGTAGTTTCAATATACGACCCATTAGGTATTATAAGCCCAATAAGTTACTTGTGCCGTCAAAATAAATATTTCAAACATTATTTGAAAAAAAAAAATAGAATGGGATGAGGAAATCCCAATAGATATTAATAAACGTTATATGAAATGGGTAAATAGCATACATAAGTTGAAGGACTTTCAAATATAAAGACCACACAATCCAGACTGTTTAAAGTTCAAAAGTAGTGAAATTCATTACTTTTCAGATGACTCACAAATTGATCATGCTGCAGTAGCATATATATGATTTATTGGAGAGAATAATGAGTAGATTGTGCTCTAGTGATGTCTATAACAAGATTAATACCATTGAACAAAAATTTGATGTTAACTATTCCAAGAATAGTGCTAAGTGGTGGAAAACTTATTACCACCCAACAAACCTTAAAAGCTGAGTTAGATATGAAAATAAGGAAAGATATTTTTGGGTTGATAGCAACATTATTTTGCAGTATATAAAAATGAATTAAAGAGATTTAAAAGATTTATTCATAATAGAGGATCTTACATTAGATAACAAACATATATAAGTCAATGGAATAATGTACAGGTAAATTGAATATAGCAGACATTGCATATAAAGGTTTATCTGTAAATGAGTTTTTGAACATCAAAGAATGAAGTACAGGTCCAAAGTTTTTATATCAAGATAAAATTCATCGAACATAGCAGAATATGGAATGTAAACTTGGAAATGATGATGAGGAAATAATAAAAAATAAACCAGCAATGTCTACAAAATTGCAAGAGAAAAGAGCAACAGATAAACTGATGCATTCTTCCTCAGACTGGCTGAAACCTAAGGTGAAAGTAGCTTGGATTTTAAGAGCTAGAAAAGGTTTGCTTAAGAAAGAGTGAAACAAAGGTCATTTGACAAGCATAGAGTTAAAGGATGCATAAAAGGCTATATATATTATATATATATATATATATATATATATATATATATATAATATATATATATATATATATATATATATATATATATATATATATGATATTATTATATATTATATATATATATATATATATATATATAATATATATATATATATATATTATTATATGTTTAAAAGTAATGAGCTCTATGGACATGAAACTAAAAAATAAAAAGAAAGAGACTTTACCAAAAGATGTTTAATCAAAACTTCTATCATTGCAGATGAACAAAAGGATCAATCACGAAATAGGTGAGAAAAAATAAATGTGCCATTGAGTTTAGCATCTCCAATTATCTTTGCTAACAAGCTCATATCCAGTACTTATTATAAAGACATTTTAATAGAATTAATGGGACAATTTAGGGAACAAAATCGTTTTAAATAATTCTTGAGAGAAAGTATACAATTATTGGTCGAAATAAGAATCTATGCAAGCACAAGTTCTTAAAGAGTACATATTGTTGTAGAGAATCTTATAATGAGAGAAAGAAAGTGAACAACTGGCATGGATTAGAATTTACCCAAGTTGACTTAGAAACTGTTAAGACCATCGAAGAATCTACTGGCTTCTCTTTACAAATATTGACAATAGAGTCTTTGTGATTCATTCTTAGTTTAAAGGGAGAGAGATAGTGTTAAGAGAAAAAGATATTGGATTAATATTTTTCATTCTTATGTAGCGGAAGCAATAACATTAGGAGAAACTTGTATAATCATTGACACTGAATCATTTGCATGGCTCTTATAGGAAGGTTGTATAAAACCGTCAAGAGATAGATGTGAAATTGATAGGCAGAATCATCGGGCTAATGGCGAAAATCATTTGTGATAAGCAAAAAAGAAATAGAAAAAGCATCTTGACTAAAAATTGGAATACATACAAGCAAGTAAGACAATATGTTAGATGCTAGAATCTATATCACTAGTGGATATCTGCCAGCAGCATACTACTGCATGCTTCTATCGCATAAAGGAGCAATAATTTTTGAAAGACAATGATTACAGTGAGAAATATATTACACAGCTTACGCCTCAGAACAAGCCAATAACGTTGAACAGTTGCAATTTGAATCTATTATTTTGTGAATTGAATTCAATCATAAGTGACCGTCCCATAATAACCAGACAGTTACTAATGACCATAGAAAACCTTAGACGTTATTGACACCTTTAACACCAGGCACGTGTATCTGACTATTAAAAGCAAGCGATAACCATTCCACTTCCCAGGATTATCCTTGAAGAGAAAATCAAGACTGTTCACTTTAGCTTATATAGAAGATTGAAACAAGTTCAATATCTTGCAGTTTTTTTTTGAAAGATCGACAAGGAGAAAAAATTGCCTTTACTCGCCGAAAGAAGTAATGGAATTATTGAAAGAAAAATACGACAAAGAAAGTGATCTAATTCTTTTAATAGATAACATGGCCTAGAACGTGGAATTTATGAAGAATTTTAAAAATGTATTAAGATGACTCAGACAAAGAGGTAAGAGACTCAGACGCAAAAATAAACAAACAGAAAACAAAGATCGAAACAAGAAGTTAAAAAGACATTACACAAATTGATTTTGTTGAGGAAAGGGTGCAAGACTGTAAAACCGAGAATTATAAACTATAATAATTATAAGAAATTTAAAATTTAAATAGTTTATTAAGGGGAATGGATTAAGTTTTGAAAATATGAAAAAGATGCCATTGACTTTATGATTCATACACTAAACTAATGGTTAGAAACACTGAATCTGCGACTGGAGATCACCAGATAAAGTTAGAGAAGTTAAAGTAAAATAAATTAGAAATGTTAAATAATTTTTATTACCAATTCACTGAACAGAGAGAATCAAGATCGACAGAGAAGAGTTATGCAAAATGAGAGGAATAGGACTGAAAGCAAAGAACGCTATTTGAGTAAGAATAAAAAATAGATAAGATAGAAATCACACTCTCAAGCATATCAATGAAGGTAATGGCATATTTTTATTGGCTCTAGGAAGAAATATCGACTTGCAAAATTCATTAAGACATACAATATAATTAACCTAATATAACATACCTAACCTATGATTTAAGATATAGTATGATATAAGTTCGGTATTGATATATATATGAGTAGTATCAAGTAGTATAGTATATATAAGACTGCTAACATACTTGGAGGCAATTAAAACGCTCGACGTTCAATTTGTATAGAGTAAAATAACTCCTTATTTAGCTTGTTCGTGGTCGAATGTGAGTAGCTCTTAGTGGTAATAACTTTGGCATACCGTTCGCTAGAGGGCCCGGACATCTCAATGCCTAGGTGAGTGAAGGAATCTACTCAAAGGGCCAGGAGATTATATATAGGGTATAAATATAATAATATATATATATATATATATTACATATATATATATAGCTGAGAAGATTCTATATTAATATATAATATAATTAGTATAATATAATTAGTATCAAAAGCTTTGCTAAAGGCTATATATATATAATTAATTAGTATTATAAGATGCAGATATTGTAAATATAATTAAGGTATTATATATATAATAATATATATATATATAGGTATAGATATATATATATATGTATTATATAATATATATAATATACTATAAATAATTGCATATATATTAATAGTTATATATATTAAATATTTTTGCAATAGATATTTAAACATTAAAGAACTATTTTAAACGTCTCCCTCCCTGTAAAATTGTTAACAAATATTATTTGAAAACCCACTTCAAATCTAAAAATAAAGAAGAATCTTAAGAAAATAATAACAGTACGTAACAAAGTTTACAGTTTGGACTTGTATCATTGGTAGTCTCCGTAGCTCATTCTCGAAAACGTAAATATTCGTCTGTATTGCAAAATTATTAAAACACAATAAAAAAAAATATATTGAAAAGTAAAAAAATAAAATATAATAATCATAGCAAATGCAAAATGACAGTTTCGTACATGTTCTTATCCTTTTTGGCTTTAAAGTCGGGAATTAGAATATATAATGTATTTAAAAAAGCAAAGCCATTAATATAATCTGATATAAAATCTGTTTGCTGATGTGGATCAAAAATTTAAAAATGCTCTGTGTATGTTAAATATTAACTTTTAGTAGAAATGAAAAAGGGAACATCAGATCATTTCGATTTGTAGGTATTTATTATCTTGGTAACCGAAAAGGAGACATCTGTCTCACATTCCAAAGCTAATTACATTTTCTTTATTGTGTATAAAATGACTATAGGGAGGAACAAGCATCATATTTTGGTATGCCTTCCTGACCATTGACCCATGAAATGATGAGTCTATTCCTCGTTTATTATTAATACTTATAAAATAGCAAAAATGTTTTCACATTTCCGAGTAGAACAGATTTATTTTCATCCACGTAATTCTTTGGGAACAAGTATGGGAAGGTTCGTTTGGGTCGCAATCAATAGCAAACATTTGACATGGAGTTCCTTTGAGACCAAGACCTCTGTCATCGTGCACCTTCTTTTTTTTCCTCACGTTTCTTTATTCTTGGACAGAGATATGTTAATGAATTTCTTGCAAATTGTACCTATTCTTAATCGCAATTGATCTATTTGCTCTCACAAATAATGTTGTTGAGCTCTAACAATTTCTTTACCTCTGAAGGCAAAGAAGGATGTATTTCCTTTGAAACTTGTCATCATAATACAAACTATTCCATACCAACTAGCTTCTATCTTTTTTCCTTTCTGTAAGTTTTGGAAGAGTTCACATCACCGAAACCTCTTTCATTCCCCATATCTTATGCCCATGACCGCATTCAAGCTGAAGGGCTTAGTGCATGACAAAGGTTCTATTATTGTGATCCATCAATCTTTTCAAACCAAAAACCGAATTTATTTTTCAAACTTTTCAAGAAATTGTAGTATCCTTCTATTTTTAAATAAACGTAAATATAAACATGTCTATTCTTAAAATTTCTAAGACTAAGAAATTGTTCTCCTTTTGACATGGAAAATCTCAAACCTTCACCTATTCTCCCCAACTTTCTTTAACTTACACACTTGCAAATGTTTAAGACTTTGAGTTTGGTTTTGCTTCCAAGCTCTGGTGAACCTAATAACCTTTCACAGAATCTTAAATCTTCTAATAATTATCAGAAAACGAGAAGCCATGGAGGTGCTTACAAAATTCCCGTTATTATGTGCAATGAATTTTCTATTTTGGGGAAACTTTAAAGGACCTTAAAAATAAGAATAGATCAACATAAGAGTGAGGTCAGGAGAGGCATATACACAGTAGTGCTGTATTTAGACCATTTATCACAAGAAGATATGTTATTAAATTGAATGGTGTAACGATCTTCTTTTGTTATATATACGTTCCAAATAAACTTAAATGCTATCAATTAGATTTGAGTTCTTTTTTCGATTTTGGCTAAAAGTATTTTACATACTCAGAGAAGAGATGTTTCAATTCGTCTGAGATCCAATCACCAAAAAAGTTCTATATCAGACTCATAGTAAATGAACTTGCTTTTGAAAATAATTAGATTTCTTATTGATAACATAAAGGGATTAAGATTTCGACGGACACTCTGTCTTTTTACTTGAATTTATATTTTTATTTTTCAAAATTTTTATTGTGTTATAATAATTTGTTAAAAATTTTTACTTTAAAAGAGGAGACCAAGGTTCAAGTCTCGAAACGTAAACTTGTTCTCGTTAAGTTATTTTCTGAAGATTTTCCTTTATTTATTTGAAAGTGGTTTTCAATAATATATATATCTATATATATATTATATAGTATAATATATTTATTCAATTAAAAGGAAAATTTTGAGAGAATTTACACTAACAATTACAAAATACATACAGTAGGTATATAATAATATATACATAGTATATGATATAGTATATATATTATATATATTTTAATATATATAAATATATATATTATTATATATATATATATATATATATCCGTATATAGGATATATAATATATATATAATTATACTATATATTATATATATATATAATAATATATATATATTTAGTATATATTATGATATATATCATATATATACTTATTATATATATATAAATATATATATATATATATATTATATATATTATATATATATATATATATATATATAATATATATATATATAATATATATATATAATAAATGCATGTATAAATACAATCATGTAAATATATATATATAATATTTCTGAATTTTTTTTTATAGCTATTTAACCTTTTAACCTATCATTATTATTGGTTTATTAACATTAAATGCTTAAATTTAAATAGCATTAAATGTTTAAACTTTTTTTATAATAACCTGAAAAATATTTTTACAAGTGGTTGCGAGTTGGATAAGTTTTTGCTAAATCCCCCCATCTGTGTTTTAAATAAAATACACTTAATCTGTATTATATAAAATTGTGAAAATTCTGTGAATTCTTAAAATTTTTAAGAGTAAAGTATTTCAGAATATGGGTAAATAATGGCCCCACATATGGGTGTTCAGTAGATCACATGCAATTTTAAATTTAATCAGTTTAAATATATGCACAACAACATATTCATTACAAAACATTCGATGTGAGTAATGAGATCAAAATTATTTATGTATGCACCATAAAGAGAGATCTTACCTTTTCTGGGTCATGTTTTGCTGCTCCTTTTGGAACCCAAGCAGTGCATGTAACTGAATTTACTCGCCCTACATCCAAACCATCCATATTTTACAGAATAGAATGTAACTAATTTAATACAGTATAAATTATTAAGAAAATGTAAGATTTTAAATTTATAAATATTGAACAAATGCAAATCTGAAATAAATAATGTCATCATCATTATGTAGAAGTTATATATTCATAAATTATATATAAATTATATACTAGACAACTTTTTAAGTGAAGTGGCCCATGAACCTACAAGACATAGCACTGTTAGACATATTAACTAAAGATGAAGGCATAGTGAATGAAAATTAAAGGATTAGTGACTATAATATAGTTAGATTTAAAATGAATGTGAAATCTGGGCCCAAAATGCAAGTTAACAAGAAAAAGCTCTTATATTTCTTAAGCAAATTTTTAGACATTATTAATAAAACTGACTGGGACAAAGAGTTTAAAGATCAAAATTGTTTTGTCATGTGAGAATGCTTCAGCAAATTTTGATAAACATTCAGTTAGTATGTATTAAAGATACTCATTAGAGTGGCAAAGAGAAACCCTAGTTCGTGGAAAAGATATGATGGAAAATCAATGAAAAGTGTAGATGCTTTAAAATATTTGAGTAGGGAGGAAGATTTATAAAAATATAAGAAAGTTACAAATGAACTTAACCAGTCAATAAGAAAGGCAAAGAGAGTGACAGAAATCAATTTAGCAAGAAATAATAACCAAAAGTTTTTAGTTTTTATATATTTAAAAGTAAGAATAAGACAAATGGTTCAAATAAAATTGATGAAAATTTAGTAAGCTCAGATAAGGAATTAGTTAACATTTTCAATGCTTATTTTGCATCAGTGTTTACTGAGGAAAGATTGGTTAATGGTTCAGAGACAAAATTCTGGTATGCATGTAATAAGTCATGTCAGACAAACCTATTAGAATTTACGGAATACATTACTGACTACAGCATTGACTGAGGAGATAAGCTCATATGAACTTATATATTATAACATATATAACTTATTATAATGTATATATTTAGACTTCAGCAAAGCTTTTGATAAGGTTCCTCATGTAAGACTGGTGAAAAAGTTATTGCAATGTGATATAAGTGGAGTGGTACATGGCCGAATTAAGGAGTGGTTAAGGATTAGAAAAAAGTTTGTACAACTAAATAGCAATAAAGTCATCATGTGAAATAGTGAAGAGTGGTATCCCACAGGGTTCAGTGCTGGGGGCTACTATTGTTAGGGCTGGGCAATTAAACCCCCCCCCCCCCAAAAAAAAAACCCCTTTAAAAAACACAAAAACCCCCCGCTCTCAAATTTTTTTTTTTTTTTTTTTTTTTTTTTTTTAAGTTTTTGCTATTTCATTTTCAACAATGAAATCATTTAAAAAATTAAATTAACAATAATAACAACTATATTATGTTTCATTATTAGCAAGCCTAGTTGCATTTTATTCAAAATTTTCACAGAAATATCTTTTAATATTTGAAATAAATGAGAATGAAAAAAATAATTCTTAAAATTTAGTACAAAAGTACAAATGAATGTATCTTTAAATCTTATTAACTAGAAGATAACTAGATTCCATTATTAAAATTGCTATATAAACTTTTCAGCTAATAAAAAAGTAAAAATTCTTTCCACTTGGCTAATAAATTACTTGAATATATTTTGAAGTTTCCATTATTTTTAAATTTTATATAGTATGCAATAAAATATAAAACTAATTTGTAACATTGGATTGAATTAAGTCAGTGAATGAATCACATTTCCCAATTTTACTTCACATTAGTAACTATTTTTATAACTATTAAAACTATAATTAATCACACAGAAAATCTATTGAATATATACTGTATATATATTAGGGATGTACCGATAGTATCAGTATCGGCAGTATCAGCCTTTTTTGGGGGTATCAGTATTAGTTAATATGGCCGATACTTCTTACTTTTTGGGTGAAGAATTATGAGAAACTTTCAGATTCAATAACACTATATAACAAAAAAAATGTTTCTTTTTCTTTTTATATTGACATTGGTAACTTTGAAATGCAATTGCTGGATTTTTTTTCTTCATGCGATACTTTGAGAGTTATTGCAATATTTATGTTTTGGCATTTTTAAGGTTTGTTAATGAGCTTACACTGTAGGTACTTATTACAATTTTTTATTAGATGGTTTAAAAAAGACTTTTTACTTGATAAGATGCATACTAATATCCCCAAAATATGTCAATGCTTTAATATGCCAAAAACATGCTTACTTTGCATTTAAAAGTGCTGTGTTCATCGTGTTTTTCTCTTGTGAATCGATTTGGCTTCTTTTCAAAATTAATGGGCCTCGTGCTCATTTTAGGGCCATCCTAGTTCAGGTTAAGATAAGATATGTTTATTCTACATAGATTTTCTTTGTATATAATATATATATTATATATATATATATATATATATATATATATTTTAACTATATAATATATATATTATATATATATATATATAATATTATATATATATATATATAGTTATATATATATATATATATATATAATATATATATATATATAATATATATATATATATATATAATATATATATATATATATAATATATATATATATATATATATATAATATATATATATATATATATATATATATATATATATATATAGTATATAATATATATATATATATATATATATATATATATATATATATATTATATAATATATATATATATTATATATATATTATCATATATATATAGTATATAATACCGTTAGTATATAATTCTTAACAAAACTTCATCTAACCTGGAACTAGAGGGCCTGAAAATGGGAGACTTCACCTGGATCGATCATAATTAAAAGTCTGAGAAGTTTTTAGCAATTTGGAGGCTGTAAACTTTTTTCCTAAAGAGAGCAATAATTTTTGATTTTCACTATTCTTCATTATTATTGTTTTTAGAGTATACTCCTGGATTTTCATTGAAAATTAGGGGTGATACCCTCTGCTCTAATATTTTCCCGGATTTTTTATAAAAATCACAGCGATAGATATTCTAAAAAACTGCGCGTTACATGAAGAGTTATATGGAGCCTCCCTTTCAAATATGAAAATAGACGAGATATTCTTCTTTAGTTTATCTACCAAGCATAGAGGAAAGAAGGGTGGGAGTGTGGCGCTTTATATTAAAGCAATATTCAATCTGTATTAATAAGAACATAAGAACATAAGAAATATAGGGACAGTAAGAAAGCCACATGGGCTCTATCGAGACTGTCCCAGTCAACCCACTAACCAAAAACATGCTCTCTGCAAATCCACAAAGCACCCTAGGGCTTGCAAATTTCTGTAACCAAAATCCACCAATTTGGCTTAGTCAAAAAAAAATGATACATGTACCCAAACCATCCACATGCCTTAATAACTAAGTTATGGTCACACATGCAGTAAAGCCTCATAACACATCTACTTCCCCAACTTACTGTGGCGAATCCGACACAGCAACCTTCGCAGCCGCCGCGGATAGCGAGGCGGAGGGGTTCTAAGCCTCCCGTTAATTCGTTGGGAAGTTTACCCGTTCCCGGTCCCGGGAAAAATTCCGCTGAACTTCCTCCTCATTCACGCTCGTACATTTGCTCTGAACTCCAAAATTAACCGTTATCCCGCCCGCAAGCCACGGGTGGTTCTCACTCAACTTAAAAGAACCTTCTCCCTCTGACAACAACTGTTTAGTACCCTCCTTCTCCCGATGGTTCAATTCCCGATCATCCAACCACGCATTCAACTCTGGTTCCCTTAACGTTAATTCTTTCTTAGCCCCTTCAGGAACTCCACACTCGGTCTGATTTTGTGCAACACCGTAATACCTGACCCAATCAGACACTCCAACCCTTTGTTCAACGTTATCTGGGACCCGAGAATCACCCTCGACAAAACCGGAATTTTCAGAAATTCTTGGCTCAATCACACACTCTTCCACACTTTCCCTTTCCCTTCCCTCTTTCGGGACAACGCTACAGACGTTCCCGTTAGTAATCACCTCCCTCGGCGGTTTCCTCACTTCTTGTGAAGCCTGCTGATTTGCCTCTAAAGTCACTCTGATTCCACTTGAAGAAGGCGACCCCATACAAGAACGTTCACCCCCCTCGCTCCGCGGTAATGCACGGTTCAATTCGCGCCGTTCCGGGCAACGATTAACCCAATGACCAAAAGAGCCACACAACAAACATGCTCCTAACCACCATCTACACTCTGCTCTCACGTGCCCCATTGTGCCACAGTAAAAACACGTTATTCTTCTAGAAGAAAACGAACCCCTATTTGACCTCTGACTACCCCCAAATGAGCCCCATGAACCCATTCTTGCCCTCTCACGCCCGCTCGCACTCTTCCATTCACTAGCACTACTACGTCTCCGACCATCCCCTTGACCCCTCTGCATAATTCCCGTTGTCTTCCCGGCTTGTATCGGCTCCTCCGACTGTCCCCCATTCTGATACTCACCCCTATACATACTCCCAGGTTTCACAACTTGGGTCACATTTTCCCACAACATCCCGCTTTCAAGCTCTTCACCACTTCGCCCTGTTCAGATATTGACTCGGCCATCTGGGCCAGTGAACGCTCAATATGCGACAGTCTCTCTTCCCGCTTGTTTTCAACCAACACTCGCGCCATCTTCACACTCTCATCCCCCAAAATTACCTGAATTCCCACTTCCCTTTGTTCAATTTTGCGAAGCTGAGCAGTCAACTCCAATCCCCTCCATGGCTTCTCCACTTGCGTAGCCATGTCGCTCAGTTCGATCTCGTCCGGATCATCATCTGAATCCGTCACTTGAGTGCTCGCGTCCGCTCGTTCAACCGCCTCCCTAGCTTCCTCCCTGGTTAAGGTCTGGACACTGATATCCCTTTGGTTAGTGCAGTCCAAACCATCATTCAGGTCCGCTACTTGGGTACCTGCTTCCCTCCGCTCAATCGTCCTCCAATTCTCCTTCATGGTTGACACCTGAACGCCCACCTCCTTCTGCTCAACATCCGGGACCATAATGTCCGAAACCCAAGTCACCTGCCTAATCGTCGTCTGGGTTTCCTCATTCCCATAATAATACCCCCACCTACTCGTTCGCCGCTCTAACTCCCGCTCAAGCCTTGCCCCAACCCTATCCATTTTTCGATCGATACTTCGCAAATCGTCCAGCTCGATCCTTCCCTTGTCAATCAACTTCCACAACCCATTCATTACCGTATGCAACGTCTCAGCAACCTGATAAGAGGGCATCCCTGAATACCAAGCAAACCTATTGCCCTGGAGCAAACACGCGCTTCCGTCCATCCCGATTTAAACAAAACCAGTCACGTCACCCTTAATTCACCACACCACGACGCGCGCCAACAAAACAGTAATTATCCCGCTGGGGATGCCAGAAAATTATGCTATGTGGCGAATCCGACACAAAGCAACCTCACAGCTGCCGCGGATCGCGAGACCCTGAGGGTCTAAAGCTCCCGTTAATCTCTTGGTGAAAGCTCAACGTGACTTACTCCGCCAACGCTAACAGCTATCACTGGGTTTCGATCTGATATGTATCGGATTATGTTTCGTTGGCCAGCGGTGACTATGCTCCATTTGACACAACCCTTGACAGATTAACCTTTCCCCGCCCTCTCCCGTTCTCCCGACTTTGATCCCTACACGAGTGAAGCGCCTCGGTGGATTTTTCCAGCGCCCGATTACCTTGAGAACTGGACGTAGGTTATAGCCTGTTTCCTTCCCGTTTCCCGACTGTCCTAAGGGAGTAAGCGCTACGTGGATTTCCCGCTTCCCGACCGGTTCCCGAGACCGATGAACTGGACGTGTTGGTGTGCGGCCTCGACCGCTCGACCGCCGTTCCCCTTGGCAAGGGCAACCTTTCGGGGATGTTCCCGTGACCCTAAACGTCCGGACCGGGGCCACTGACTCAGTGAATTCACCCGGCCGGCTGTACCCCTCTCCCTGGTGAGGGCAACTCCTTTAATGGCTTTCACGGCGGTGGAAGCCAGTTAGTTTACCAACGCAGTAAGTCGCTAAATGAACAATTTCCCTACTTTTGTTGCCTTGATTGACAAGGGCCTTTTTCCTTAAAACTATTTCAGTATTATCGGGGACAATAAGAAACGAAGACAATTCAAGACTATAATTTCAACTGAACAACAAACGTGAACTTCAAACTTAGAGCCGCCAATTTGCGGAGAATCATACGCTAAAGAACAATAACAAATATTACAAACTAAGATAGGCGTGCCAGTGATACCCTTGAAATGCCCACCCAAAGCGTCCCCTATGGTGCACGACCCACTGCGATGTTGCCGTTATATTCCTTAATATGGCAGAGTTCAATATAACTGCTTTCAATCTCGTTGCCCAGTTGTGGAATGGACTTCAATATGATCAATTCCGCGGGCAGTCTCCGCGAAAGCTAGGCGCTAGTGCACGCACTCGTTCCTTCAAATATGAGGAAACAGTTCTTCGGTCGTTCGCGAGGCTCCTTCAATAATTTTAGGAGTCCAGATCTCTTAACAGTTAATTCCCTGATAAGTTGGTAAATCACGTAATGGTTCGAGAAGATCCCGGAATATGTTCCCTGATAAATTGATTGCTCCCTGATATGTTCCACCTGCAACAGACAAACACTTATTAGCCCCCATTATTAAACTAACTCCTACAAATACAAACGCGTCCACTAGTTTCAAATAACTTAACCCCAATAGGGGTGAAACTTTGAACCTCTCAAGTTCTTTCCTGTCTTAACTTCTGCTTTATTTCCCGTCAGCACTCTTGCTCTATTTAATTGGGGCTTTCCACTGTCATGCCCTCACTTCAAGTATTGTTAAATAATTTAACCTACTCTTTAAATTTAAAAAGAAACAAAAAGGATGAAATAAATGATAATTAACCTAACACTAAATGATGAAAAAAGTAATAAAGATGACCATAAACAAATAATATAATACAGAATAACTATAACTATATCACTACTATAACTAAAAACCAGCCAATTTGCCTTCGTCTAAATATACTATGATACCCAAACCATCCAAATACCTATCCAACCCTTTCTTTAAATGTTGCAAATTGAGTCACACACCACCTCCTGTGGCAAATCATTCCAAAATTTAAACAACCCTATTAGAACATTAGAAATTCTTATATCTAAGAATGGCATGCTTTCTTCTAATTTTCTTTGTTATGCCCCCTGGTCTCCCCGTCCCGTGCTCTACTATAAATAATTTTAATGTCTCCGTTAGTTATAATAGATGTAAGAAATTTTGTAGACTTGTATCAATGTCCCTCTGAGAATCGCCTTTCTAACGAAAACATTCCTAACTCCTTCAGCCTCTCCTCGAGCTCTTTACCCTCAACCCAGAATCATCTTTGTTGCTACTACGTAGCACTCATCTCTTAGCATATCTCAAGTCTTCTTTAGTAAGGGGCCAAAACTTGTGCCCACAATACTCTATTAATGGCCTAACATAGCTATTATCAAGTATTTTACTTATTACTTCCTTGCTCCTTGTAAACAACATTGGATTTATTATGCCAGCATCTTTTAGCTTTATTTCTAGCTTCCAAACACTGAAATTAGCTACTTTCAAATACTTGCTTATAAAATCTCACACCTAATTCTTTTTCCTGTCACAGACTCAAGCCAATCCCCATTCATATCATAGTTAAAAGTTTTATTTGAGTAACCTAGTGCAAGAACCTTACACTTTTTACTAATTAAAATTCATTTGCCACTTATCTGCCCACCAAGAAGTTTTAAAGATCATTTTGAATCTTTAGACATCCCCACTATTCCTAACTGAGGTGGCCCACTTTGTATCATCAGCAAACTTAGAAACATTGCATTTAAGTCCCGTCTAATCAATTTATATATATGAGAAACAACAGTGGCCCCAGCACTGAAACCCTGTGGGTACACCATCTCAACTATTTCCCATGATGACTCTATTGCCATTTAGTAGTACACAAAGCCTTCTGTTCACAACCACTCTTTAATCCAACTATGTACCACTCCACCTATACAACATAATGACTGACTTTAAAACTAATCATGATATTGAATCGGTATGGGTAGATGATCCTTATTTTCAATAAATCATATAGGACATCGGGGCAATTTAATAGACCTCCGGCAGAAGTCAAAAAATTAGATGCTGAAATTGGTGAAAGAATTGAGACGCATGCCACAGTAAAAGAAAAAGGTATAGTCATCATGGGTGATTTTAATTTTCCTGGCATTCAATGGGATTTCCTTGTCTAATAACGGACCAAAGTAGTTCAGTATTTATAAATTGTATACCTAGATAACTTTTTGAGCCAGATGGTCCATGAACCCACAAGACACGATGTACTATTAGACTTATTTACTAACGATGAAAGTATGGTGGGTGCAGGTTTAGAGATTTAGGCTTAGTGACCATAATGATAAATTAGATTAAATATGAATGTGATATCTGGGCCCAAATTGCCAGTTAATAAGGAAAGGAGATCTTAGATTTCTGAAATGGTGATTTTAACAAATTACGAGACATGCATTAGTATAACTGAACCTGGGACTAAATGAGAGTTTTTAAAGACACCAAAACTGTATTATTATCATGTGAACATTTTAAGCAAATTTTGAAATCCTATTTTTTAGTCAGTATGTTTTAAAAATAACCCATTATTAGAGTGGCGAAGAGAAAACCTGTTTTGGTGGAATAGAGAGATAAGAGAGAAAATTACTGAAAAGCGTAGATGTTTTAAAATATCAAGGGTAGTATAGGAAATGATTTAGAAAATTTATAGGAAAAAATAGAAATTGAACTTAACCCCGTCAATAAGAAAGGCAAAGAGAGAGGCAGAAATTAAATTTAGCAAGGAATAGTAATAAGAACCTGAAGAAGTTTTTTTAGCTTTTAATAAATTTAAAAGTAAGGAATAGGACATTGGTCCAATTAAAAATTTTGATGATAAATTTAGTGAGTTCAGAATAAGAGTTGGTCAAACATTTTCAATGCTTTATTTTGCTTCAGTGTTTTACAGAGGAAAGATTAGATAATAGTTTGGAGACTAATAGTTCTTGTATGCATCTAACAAATAGACTTACAGAATTTGAATTTGACGTAAAAGATATTAAACGTTTATTAGACCATATTGATCCAGGTAAAGCTGCAGGCCCTGATGGTATATATGGTAGAATTCTGAAGGAGGGTAGTACCAGCATTGCAAAGGCACTGTATTTGATTTTTAAGCGATCTATAACATTTGGTGAGGTACCAGATGACTGGAAAACAGCATATGTTGTGCCTATTTATAAGAAAGGTAGTAAGGAAGATTTGGAAAATTATAGGCCAGTTAGCTTAACATCTCTGGTTGTAAAGGTTCTGGAAAAGTTACTGAAAGGTCATATAGAGAAATATTTAGAAGATAACAAGGTATTGTATGACTCCCAGCTAGGGTTGAGAAAAAAAACGTTTTTTTCAAATCGTGTTTTTTTCAGGAAAAAATGTTTTTTTCATGTTTTTTTTCATTTTTTTCATGTTTTTTTCAGTTTTTTTCATTTTTTTCATTAAATGTATTTTTAAAAATATAAAGAGGCTAATATGATATTTCACTTGAATATTTTCATTTTTCAAATATAAGGATACTTAAAATTAAACAAACATTCCATTATGATTTATAAAATAGCAGAACTACCTTTCTCTTATATTTTATCAATTGTTTTCGTTACAATTTACAGTAGGTTGTTGCCTGCAGACTGCTGTTTGTAGGCTTCTACTTACTAATTTAACTATGTATTTTACATTTGTATCATATCATATTTCAAAATTTACAAATATTATGTTATTATATTTACATAAATTGAGTCTGAATGACAAACTCAAAAGTGCCATGAATAAATATTTAAAAAAATATTATTATTGAATTTAAGATTCTAATAGATTTGTAAATGGAGGAGGATGAGTGAATGACTAAATTAAATTTATTTGGCTTTGGAATATCACTTTTGATTCACTAATCACTAGTCCCCTCCAGTCACTACTGAGTACTGACTACTGTCAAGCTCATTATCACTGGCTCATCAGCGTGATCAGCCCCACATTTACCTTTGATATGACTATAAGTCCTTGAATAATCTCAAGTGTATGAGTTCGGTGTGAGAATGACAGTGATTAAGGAGCAGGGGCAGTAACAGGACTCTTAAGCTTAGATGCCTTAGATAATATCTCTTCAGTTGGCAAGAAATTTTCAGCCACTTCCTAGTTCTGAATTATGAGCATAAATTAATAGTTTTTGAACCAATGTCTACCAAGAGAAGTTTTACCTCATGTTAGGCCCAATGCACGAGAAAGTTACTGATATATTACGCCACAACGAACATTTTTGCATGTGGCCAAACTTCTTTACTAAATCTCTGCATTAACTAATTATGATAAAAATTTACTGAAAGCTGAAACAGAGTAAGGAAAACATTAATGAAGCCCGCAACAAGAATATTATGAATATCATCAACCTGTATCAGATAAACATATGGAAACCCTAAAAATTTTGAATACAAACTCAGGGGATTCCACCTTGTAGGAATTGGAACCAAAAAATGTCCAAATTCAGAGCATATTTTGCTAAAATTTTAATATAATTGTTCAAACATGTAAAAATTCCACAGCTTAATTGAAAAAAAATGAAAAAAACAAATTTTTACCTTTCTGTTTTTTTTCAGGCGCTTTTTTTCGTGAAACAAACGAGCTTCGTTTTTTTTCCCTTTCCCAACCCTACTCCAGCACAGTTTCAGAAAGGGTAGGTCATGTCAGACAAACCTTTTCGAATTTATTGAATACATTACTGACTGCATTGACCGAGGAGATCCGTTGATATTGTTATCTATATTTAGACTCTTAGTAAATGCTTTTGATAAGGCCCCACATGGTAAGGGCTGATGAAGAAGTTATTGCAATGTGGTAATAGGTGGGTGGTAACATTGGTTTGGATTAAGGAGGTGCGAATAGAAAACAGTGTTGTCAAACTAAATGCAATAATCATCATGGGAAAGTAATGAAGAGTGGTGTCCCACAGGTTCAGTGCTGGGTCCACTATTGTTCCTCATATATATATGATTTAGACCAGGGACTTAATGCAAGGTTTCTAAGTTTGCCAGATGATACTAAAGTGGCCTACCCTCTCAGTTAGGAATAGTGAAGATGCATAAAGATTCAAATGATCTTGATAAACTTTTGGGTGGGCAGATAAGTGGCAATGATTTTAATAGTAAAAGTGTAAGGTTCTTCACCTAGGTTTACTCAAATAAAAGTTTTAACTACGATATGACTAGGGATTGGCTTGAGGTCTAAACGGACAAGAAAAGATTTCGGTGTGATTATAAGCAGCAATTTGAAAGTAGCTACTCAGTGTTTGGAAGCTAGAAATAAAGCTAATAAGATGGTGGGCATAATAAATCGCCAATGTTGTTTACAAGACGCAAGGAATAATAAGTAAACTGTATAATAGCTATGTTAGGCCAGTAATAGAGTATTGTGCACAAGTTTGGGCTGGGTTTGAGTTGGTAAAGAGCTATGAGGAGCAGGCTTGAAGGAGTTTAGGACAATGTTTTTTCTGTAGAAAGGCGATTTCTCAGAGGGACATGATACAAGTCTAACAAATATTTACATCTACTGATAATAGGCGACCAATAAATTTTTTTATAGTAGAGCATGGACAGGTGATTAAAAAAAATCATAAGAAATTAAAGAGAAAGAAACACAATCTTGAATATAAGAAAAGCATGTATTCAGTAATAGTTGTTTAAATTTTGGATGGCTTGCCAAGGAGGTGTTGAAGTGTGGGACTCGATAACAAGCATTCAAGAAAAGGTTGGATGGGTATATGCGGATAGGTTGGGTATCTTATAATATATTTAGACACGAAGCCAAATTGGGAGGTTTTTAGTTACAGTAGTTTATTAATGTTAGATTGCATGTATGACCATAATCCAGTTATTAATGCATGTGGATGGTTTTGGGTATTATATAATATATATATATAATATATATATATATATATATATATATCATATATATATATATATATATATATATATATATATAATATATATATATATATATATATATATATATAACCCAACACCATCCACATGCATTAATGACTAAGTTATGATCACACATGCCATCTAACAATTAATAACTACTGTAACTAAAGAACCTGTAAAATGGCTTCGTCTAAATATATTATAGATACCCAACCTATCTCATATACCCATCCACACCTTTTCTTGAATATTGTAATCGAGTCACACTCAACAACCTCTGGGTGACAAGCCATTCCAAAATTTAACAACTATTACTGAATGCATTCCATCTTGATATAAGAAAGCATGATATTCAGTAATAGTTGTTAATTTGGAATGGCTTGCCACAAAGGAGGTTGTTGAGATTGTGACTCGATTACAATATTCAAGAAAAGGTTGGATGGGTATATGGATAGGTTGGGTTATCTTAATAATCATATTTAGACGAAGCCAAATGGGGGAAGGTTTTGTAGATTGCATAGTTATTAATGTTAAGATGCATGTATGACCATAACTCCAGTTATTAATGCATGTGGATGGTTTTGGGTATTATATATATATATATCTATATAATATATTATATAT
>JABUQX010129806.1:0-17500 GCA_015478945.1 Trachelipus rathkii
TGGTAAAAATTATATTAATAAATATTGTAGGCTTATAATCGAATAAATATATTAGCATTATTATGATATATATACTATATATTAATATTTATATATATATATATTATATAATATATATTAATATTATATTATAATATATAATAATATTCTATATATATAATATATATATAATATATATATATTAATTATATATATTATATAATATATATTAATATATTATAATATATATAATAATATATATAATAATTATATATATATCCACAGGAGAGAGACTTTTTCGACCCTGTCAGTTGGTCCTGATCTCTTCTTGGCACTCAGAAACTCTCAAACTACCTGAGACCTAAAGTACCCATATTCTCGTCGAGAGCATATGGTCCTTAAACGCTCCAACATACACACAGTTTCACAACGCAGGTCAGGTAATTAAAATCAGAGAGCATTCTCCTGCATTCTCAGCGACAGTAATGTGCTATAAATTAATAACGATCATTATGGCTGCATCATAATATATACTATCTATATAATTCGTTTACCTATACAGAACTTCTTACCAGAGGATCGTATGTTATGACCTAGTATTGTGCATAAAGTGGAGATAAGGAGGAGGTAAGGAGAGGACAAATGAATCAAATAACTAATTTAGTTAAATATACAATATAGGTTAGGTATTATATATATATAATATATAATTAATTATACATATATATATTATATATTTAATTATATATATATATATTTAATATATATATATAAAATTTATATAATATTTAATTATAATATATATATATATTAAATCATATATTAAATAACTAAATATAATTATATATATATATATATAATATATTAATATATATATATATATATAATATTATAATATTCATGATTTTTTTTATTAATAATATTTTTAAAAAAATTAGTATTTTCTTATTTATGTTTCACATATTACTTTGCTAAAAGGGGACAATCTCTACGTAATCCAAAGTAGAGTGTTCCAAAATATTTGAGAAGATTAGGATCTTTGTGCCTAGAACTGAATCTCTAATATAGAGGAGACAATATAACTAAGATACTAAGGGATTATTTTTAGGCCTTTGACGCGGTATAGAATCAACCACGGTGTTTATAGAAGGAGCGTATATTTAAACAACAAATCATAATTTGAGCGTACTGCTAGTTCGAACATTCCTTCAGTACTAGATGAGACCATTGATTGAAGAATTAGTCGAGTATTTTAGAGAGTGTTTATGCGTTGTTTATCCATGAAAACATTTTAACCTTCATGACAATAAGCACCGCTAACTGTCACTTTCCTCTGACAACTTTACTTCACATTATCTCGAGAGAGCTACATCCAAAGTCACAATCCGAGCACAAATAACATCTCAACTATATGCATATTACTATAAGACCGCACACATGCTTGAGAGAATATGTCTGCACATTGAATGCGGATAGTGTTGAAAATAGTAATGTATCAGAAACACGCGCGTCCACACACACTTGATATCAAACTATATCACGACTCTCAATCTGGCTCTCTACACCATTAACTAATTAGATTAAGTCTCAATCACAAACTTAACTATAAAAGATACGTGCCCAATCTTTAAGGTACTACTTCTTACTACTATATATAATATATATATATATATTATATAATATAAATATATAATATATAATATATATATAATATATTATATATAATACTATAAATATATATATTATATAATATATACTTATATATATATATATAATATATATTATATAATATTATATATTTATATGATATATATAGAAATTATATATATATAAAAAATATATAATATTATAACTAATATAACAATAACAAACAATATATGTCCCCAAGACTTATGACTTGGGAGCATGTTTACCATTCACCCAACCTCTAAGTAGTTTATTTCAATTCTGTCTGACTATTACTCTGGTAATCTTACATCGGTATGATATAGTGTGAAGCATGGAAGAATCAGATGGAACGATACAGCAACAACACATTCGAGAATACTTCACAAACTACTATCACAAAAGGAAAAGAATATACGTTCAATCAAACATCGATCATATCATTTTCTTAACCTTTCTCGATGTGCCTTAGAAAAGTGTCCTACACCTGTTAGACAGCAAAAGAGGTTCTTCTCCTATTTATCAAAAATATTTAGAGCACAGGATCTCAATAATGTTCGTGATTTACACCATATTAAACTACTTTTCTCATATCTCAAGTGAGTTTGTATTCCATAATTCTATATTCTCAACCTAAAAATTTGTAGTTAATTATTTTTATATTCTACGTACGGAAGTCAATTATTCTTATATAATATGTTTTTGTGTAAGGGAGTAGCAGTCGGCAGTGTATATATAGTAATAGGCGCACACGATTACAGACTAATCTGCAAATAAAATATAAACACTATACTTATTTGTGAGAATGACAGTATAATATACTTATGTCCTTTTTCATATAATATAGGAAAGCTGCAGATGTATATCTGATCCATTAATCTACATCTAGCCATAATCTTGTTTATACTTTATGCAATAATTAAGGAGTAGGTTGACCTTCTATTATAGAGACAATTATTACACAGCTACATAATATATATATACACGCTCCATATAGAAGCTAATCACAGATGAGTGTTACTTATTACTATATTAGTTAAATAATATAGTATTATTTTTAATCCTCTACAAGTTAAGTAATGCTATGAATTTTTCAAAAGAATTGCGCTATAATATATCCTAATATACTACTTTTTTGAAGCTCTTACGCTATACACACTACAAGTGAGGACAATCTTTGTCTGATTATAAAATCTAGAGAATAGTGGCCAACCTATGCATCAGGTTCGGCATCTGAAGTGTCAAGAATGTTATTGTGTTTAAAATCTGACAAGTATTCTCCGCGGAGTCATGGCGAAATTGGGGTATGTGAGTGAGCAGGGATGCACATTTAAGATAATTGTTCATAATTTTTCATATGATCTAGGGCAAAAAAAAAATTATATAATTATAATCTCTTAATCTGGAGTGAAGTAGGTTAGCACTATAGAAGGTAAAGAAGGAACAATTTAAATAGATTAACACTCTTTGCCTTCTAGCGCTCATATTCGGTTAAGGAGGTTCATGTAGATAACCACAATGTGAATACTGAGTCTCACTTTTCCTTAGTATATATACTCATATAGCCAAATATCCACTATAATCCATAAATTTAGCTCAATTCGGCAGTATGAGCTCTTCAATAACAAAATCTAACGCTTACTGTTTAATAGAGGAATATATTCATCTTCGCATTCGTATGATCTTTCACCCTTTCATTGTAAAGAAGAGCTATTAGTACAATTGATATATATTTTGTTCAGTAGGAAATATAATTATGATGTATATTTAAATATTTTACTACAACAAGATTTCCCATAGAAATATTTATATAAACCTTATACTGTGTGATATCATATTGGGAACCCATTCTTATAAACCAAGAATGATAGATGTGTCAGACTAAATAAACTGATTTAATTTATGACTATATTCATTTCACGTATTAAACCCAAATAAATAAATAATTAGTTTCACAAAAAATATAAGATGTATAATGCTAAAGTCAGAATTTTTTAGAATGGTAAACATCTATATTTAGGTTCTATGATAGTATTCTTGATGAATTAAATATAAGCAAATAATATCAACTACAATCTCTCTTCATATATTGTTAAGACTTCCATCATGAAAGGTCACGAATCTTATTTCTTACTCTAACTTTTTTCCCTTGACATATACGTTTTTCTCTTCGATAATATTTATTCAGTATTTTATGTTTCTCTTCAAATCATAATATATTAACAATATATTGTAAAGCCCTTGTGAAAAGAAACGATTTATACTGACTTCCTTAATAAGGAGATAAACTTATATTAATGTCTTCTAAATGCAATTTTGACACCAGGCAAATGTAGGAAAAGAAATAGACAGATAAACGACCTAAATAAAGTCCTAATTTTCTCAGATACTAGATTGATATCTACCAACTGGAAATCAACTCGTCATCTTCATTAATCAGAATTATATCAACAGTGTGTTATATTAATACTTTTATTTTTTAAGGGCAATATAATTCACAAGAAAAGAGGGAGAGAATTTACACTTCAAGTATAGATCACTATTCCATGGTAATAACCACTAACACTGACACTTATTTTTCGCAGAAGTCGCATATAAGCTTAACTACACTCTATACATGGAAGTTAAAAAAAAGAAGAAAGAATATGATAAACACCGTATGCAACAGCATAAACATGCACACAAATGACTATATGATAATGGTGACCCTTCGCATAAAGGGGAGTCTATATAGGTTATATATTTGCGCTGTTATTTTACAGTCACATACCTAATACGCCTCAAAAATGTCCTACGCCAACTAATACGTCTCGATAGCCTATTATATTATTATATAATAATATATATATATATATATATAATAATATATATATATATAATATATATATACTATATATATTAGTATATATTATATATATATATATATCTATATAATATATTATATATATATATATATATATAATATATATATATTATATTAAATATATATGGTCAGCCTCTAATGAGCCACAAATCATATCTCAACTAACTACAAAGCACTGGAAACAGGAATAGCTTGCTCGGAATGCTGGTCCAATGTTTAGTGCGGAAATGTAAAAAAAATAAAATAAAAAATAAACAAAAAAAAAAATTATATCTCAAAAACTACAATAGCACAGGAAAAGGAGTAGCATTTTTGGAGTCTCGTAAAATTTTGGATACAAAAGTAAAAAAATAAAAAATGAAAAATAAATTATTGTTAATTAATTATAGTAATATGAATAGAGAGCCTATTTAGAGACCTTTTATTGGTACTCGTTAAAATAAATAGACTTTTGTTTCGTTTTTTTAACTAAAGAATACCCATGGGTATACCGCCCCATGGCAGGAGTCGGGTCCTCTCGGCCTTCCGGGGAACTACGGTAGGACTAATTCACCCCTCCGGGAGGGTCTCCGGAAACCCCGGCTTTTGGTATTTGGGTGTCGCGGGGGTCCTCCGCCCCTCCCCTACGGATATGGAAAACGTCCTCCTGTGTTCCCCGCGGCTCGAGCCCCCTACAATTGCCGTGTAATTACCTTTACAATTAAAATATATTTATATACCTATGTCACAGCACCCCCCAAAAAAATAAGCCAATTTTATGTTTATTTTTTTTTGTTTTTCTTTTTACATTTCTAACCAAAATTTCCAAGGATTCCAAAAATGTATTTCATTTGCCTCTGAAGCTTTTGTAGTTTTCGAGATATGATTTTATTTTATTTTTTTTTTTTATACGTTTCTATGTATTTTGCCAGGAATCCAGCAATGTATTCCTTTTCCCGGTACCTGTTGTAGTTTTTGAGATATTGGATGTGGCTCCCTTCTAGGGCTGGCATATATATATATAATTATATATATATATTATAATATTAATTATATATATATATATAATTATATATATATATAATAATATTTATATATATTATAATATATATAATATATATATATATATAATAGTATATAGGTCAGCCTCTAGAAAGCAACATGCATGTATCTCAAAACTACAACAGCTACCGGAAAAGGAATACATTGCTGAATGCTGGCCATTTAGTGCGGAAAATGAATAAAAAAAAAATAAAAAATAAAAAAATTTATAATCTTCAAAACTTACAATAGCTACAGCGAAAAGGAATACATTTTGACATCTGGTAAATATTTTGGATAAGAACACCAAATGGTAAAAGACATAAAAAAAGATAAAAAAAAATTATTGCTTATATTTTAAGTAAAAATATGCTTAGAGGAGGCCTATTTAAGACTTTTAATTGTTACCGTTACAAATAATAGATTTCTTTAATTTTGACTTTTTTTAAGCTAAAGAATACCCCAAGGGTATACTGCACCGATGTCAAGAGTTGGGGTCTCTCGGCTTCCCGGGTACGGGGTAGGACTAATTCACCCCCCTCGGGAGGGTCTCCGGAACCCCGCTCTTGGTATTTGGGTGTCGCGGGGTCCTCCGCCCCTCCCTAACGGGGTATGGAAAACGTCCCCCTCTGGGTTCCCATCGGCTCGAGCCCCTAAATTGCCGTGTAAATCCTTTACAAATAGATATAATATATATATACTTATATCCCAGCACCCCCTAAAAAAAATAGGCAATTTATTGTTTTAAATTTATTTTTTTTTTTTTTTTTTTTTTTACATTCTCCTAACCAAATAAATTTTGAGCAAAGAGTACCAAAAGAGAATGACTAAATTTTTCCATTCCTAGGGAGTAGTCTGAGAGTGATGGAGGACTGAGAGGTGGGGTGATCTTGTATATATTCTCTTTCTTCTGTTCTTACCTTTTTATGATGTGCCTTTTGCAGATATTCTCCGGTAAACTCATTGTTGCACCAGGAGTTCGCACGGGATGTTCTTCCACTCTCCGCGTATTGCTAGGCTTGGTTGAGTATGTTTTATTGAAATAAAATACGGACTTGGTGGCATATCTTAATGAAGGCTGTACCTAACGTCTAGAGATATTCCATATGCTAATTTATTATTTTCATGTAAGTGTGTACTTATTTCGAGATTTTTTTACACCATTACTGGTAATATGCTTTATACGACTGAGATTCCTAAATATGTAATTGGTTTTTCCTGTAAGTGTCATCTTTTCGAGATAGATTATCTATATATACGGCTCTTTTATGAAATATTTTCCTTATTAAGTTTATATATATAAGTATATATATATATTATATACTATATATAATATATATAATAATTATTATATATAATATATAAAATATATAATATATATATTTAATATTATATATATATTATATATATTAATATATATATATATAATATATATATAGTATATATTAATATATATTATATATTAATATCATATATATATCTATATATATATATATATATATATATATTAATATTTAAATAAGTTTTAATATTATTATATATATATATAATTATATATACTTTAATAATAAGACCACTCTCAGTAATGGATTACTATACTTTATTATCAGATATTCATTTAATATACTAGGCATTCGAGATATATCAGAACGGATAGTCGCACAAACAGACAATAAAGTCGTATAAAGTAACTTACAATCGACACTCCATAAGAATACCTATGGAGAGAGAAATATAAATCTATTAATATAGATCATTTTTTATGTCAAAGACACAAACCGAAAAAACAGAAAGAATTATAGTAGTTTTAAGAAACATGAGCTACATTCTGATTTTACAAATATATAAGGACTATATACCGATACTTTATTTCATACGGATTATCATATGAATAAATCATCAAAAAATACTTAAAGTTAAAAGCAATAACCTTATTATTATCACCGGGACCGGAGAGGTCATTTTCGGTCCACGGTAGATGATGGCTGGTCCGTAGCTCTCATGCAGTGCTGGTATACTATAGTTTTATCGAGGATACTCACCATAACTAGGGCAAAGAAGCACACACAAGTATATATATAATATATATATATAATATATATATATAATATAATATAAATATTATAAACACACACACACACACACACTAACAGCACACACCAATTAGTATACTGCATTTACCTTCTGAACTCCCCAGTTAGCTATATTGCTCCATTCCAAATGAGACTTGGCGATATATTATATATATATAGAATAGGTGAATATTTTGAGTTTATTATAAAATACACTACATCTAATCCATAATCTCAAAACTACAGAATAGCTACAGGAAAAGAGAAATACATTGTTGAATTCTGAGACAAAATTTTATTATGAAGGAAACTGTAAAAAAAAAAAAAAAAAAAAAAAAAACATCTTCAAAAACTACAGTAATATAATTAAGGCCTTATTATTAACCCTAAAAAAAATAGCTCAGAGGAAAACATAAGGAAAATAAAAAAATAATTACATAAAAAATTTTTTATTTATTTAGGGAAAAAATTCCCCCCTTTAAATTTAAGTTAGTGAAAAAATATGTAAAAAATAAAACATAAATAATAAATAAATAAAATTATATATAAATATTAGGCTATTTTTTTTAATATTGATATCAATAATTAATTATATATATGATATATATATATAATATGTTAACTCTGTCGATTAAACGGTGATAGTAAGGCTGAGGAACAATTGGTAAGGACTAGAAGGGTGAGTTCGAGCGAAAAGTGAGACAAACATAGGGTGGAACGTTATGCCACGCACTTTCATCGTGAAGAGGGATGTGGAGAAAGAGAGGACCACCCTAGTATCGACTTGCTATTATATTAATAATCAAAATAACCACCAAGAGCAGGGGTTTCTGAGACGTATTCAGTACATCCCCGAGGGGGGAATTAGTCCTACCATCTTGATTCTGGCATGTGTACCGTAAGTGTCCCGTTGATTCGGAGAGCACCGAGATCAGAACCTCGCAGTGATACTGGATGCAGAGTGGAGGTAAAAATAGTTTCTTTACCTTTTTGTGTAGTCAGTTCTTTAGTCAAGGAAAAACAAAATAGTTCATAAATTTTTTACATTAGTAATAGTCTATTTTTCCTCTATTAGTGAAGAGCGCTTGAGGAACCAAATAACAAGACGGGTGCAGTGCATGAAGGGGAATACGTTGTCGTGCTCTTCTTAATCAGTTAGATCCGATGAACATGACTCTGTCCATCTTTAAGTTTTACCCGTGGGGTATATAGCTTAGTAAAAAGAAAAAGAATTCAACTAATTCATTCTGGACTAACCATTTTTTTTGTCGTTCCTCTATCGGTATAGTAGATCTCTCGCACACTAATTTTTCCTATTATCGGATAATTTCTCAGAAAAACGTAACTTTTCGAACATTTTGAAACAATGTTGAGGCTTCATAATGGGCTTTTTTTTTAGTGTATTTTCCTTATAATATATTGATATTTCCTGTATTGCGCGAGAGAACATGTTCACCGATGACTAAATGATGTTGTAGAGTAGATATATTTTTTTTATAACGTGTTTAGTCTGTATTTATTTTATTTTATGTTTTTCTATAAGTCTGAGCACTATCATGTTAAATATTTGGCGGAACTGTTGAAGCCCTATTCCAGCATAATGAATTTATTTTCACCCTGTAGCTTATTGTAGTAGTTATTTTATGAGAATAATGAGTTGTGTAAGCTTTAAAATCAAATATTTATATTACCACCTAAATTAAGCTTTCAACTAAACTTTTATAGTATACATAAGTATAAATTTAAAAGGAAATAAATGCCATTAACTATATATAGCTCATAATTTATATTAATAAAAAATTACATTGCTTGTAAAATCAAATAAATAATATCATATATATTCTTTTTACTTTATTTTTTACTATTTTATCTTTATTTTTACAAAAAAAAAAATTTTCTACATAAAAATTCAATTCTTTTTTGGGCTTAAGGAAATATTCTTAGTAGGTTCTGGCTAGTAGATCATAACAACAACTAGTCTATAGACATTATACCTATTATATAATATATTTATATTAACTATATATTATATATATATTAATTATATATATATATAATTCATAATATATTATATTAATATATATATATATATATATATATATATTATATATACTATATATATATCTATATATATATATATATATAATATTATATATATATTTATTAATATAGATATATAATATATATATATATATATATATATAATATATATATATAATATAATTAATAATATATTTTCTATATTCACTAGCCAGACAATGTAAATGTTGGTTTATTTACTTTATCACTACATGCCTTAATGGTATTATATTTTTAGATTTCCATATTAAAGTATATGAATATCAACAAAATATGTAATTTAATATGCGTTACATTAAACTATTTTTTATATCCATATTAATAAGAAGTTATTTACATATCAGATTTTTAATACGTTATCATATACAGTATAATTATCAATTTTATTTTATATATTGAACGAGAAATTGACAAACACTTGCAATAATTAAATATAAATACATAATTCGAAATAATTCATACAATGTTTATAATAAAAAATTATTAAAATATAGGTAAAGATCTGACGTACTATGTACACACAATAATAGCCATTTTTGTTATATTATATAACGGAACTTTTTAACTATATTTCACTAATATATAATATATATATTATTATTATATATAAATAATAATAATAATATACTATATATGGGACCTGTTATGTTTTACGACTACTCCTAAGTTCTGAATTTTTTTTTTTGTTTTTTTAACATATTTGCTAGTATATGATACTAATATTGAATTTATGTGGTGACGGACATTTCAAAGTTCTAAATGTTTTAGAATATTTTTTAAAAATCACATTTATTTAAGAAAAAATTTCCAAAATGAAATATCTCGATAATACAATATTTACAGAAAAACCAATACTATTGTATCAGCATATATAAGCTGTTATTAACAAAAACTGTACATAAAAAAATCAGAATCTGAAATATCTCGACAGTATATACACTTTAGAAAATCAAAAATTACATAACTTTGGAGACAGATATATAAAGCTTATTACAAAACGTAAAGAAAAAAAGTAAAATAAATAAATATTAGGGGGCTCGAGCCGGACGGGGAAAGAGGGGGGACATTTTCCATAACCCCGTAGGGGAGGGGGGGAGAAATAGTTCCTACCTCGTCGTTCCTCGGATAGGCCGCGAGAGACCGCCGATCCTGCATCTTTGCGGTTACCCTTGGGTATCCTTTAGTTTAAAAAAAAAACTGACGGAGCCTGTAAAACGTAACAGGTCCTATAATAATTTTGAGTCACTGTCGTAACCCACCTTAAATTGTTGTTAGAATGCATATACTCGAAATATATGAAAAAAATTATTATCAAGAACTGACGAGTCGTTAAAAACAAAACAGGTCCGATATTATAGTATATAATATAATATAATAACTATAACATAAATATAATTATATTATATTTATATTATATTATATATATATATATTCTTATCTATAATATAATAATATCAAATAAATATAATAATTTATACATAGTATCATATATATATTATATAGTATATATAATATATATTATATATAATTATAGATATATATATATAATATATATATTATATCAATATATATTAAAGGTTATCCAAAACCAGGAAGAAAAGGGGAACCCACTAAACCATTAATTTTAGTCTCAACAGACTATAACCTCCAGACTTGCTAAAGTTGTTTATATTTCTCTGAAGTAAGGATCTTCCGAAGCACTATCTCTAGATTGCAATTTGGGAAGTTCGAAAGAAAAACTGCTCTAGATGTGGATTTATCTTTTTATTCTGATGTTTTGGTCGTTTTCTAAATTTGGATTCGTTTAAATGTCTTATGTGGCTTGAAAGGCTTTGACGATAAGAGTCGGCCAACAGTAAGCTTTATTACTAATCTTCCCTCTTCAGAATCTACCATTTATCTGATGTACTTATTGCTGTTATACTGCGTACCAGTCGCATCTTTAACATCTATTGATACTGTTGTTCTTTAGAGTTCTTTCGCTATATAAATATAAGTCTCTGCATAGATTGATAGGAGACTAGTAATGGAGAGATTATACAGTCATTGTTGAAAAGTAGAAAAAGAGTTGTGATATATCCCAACCCCCACCCCCCTTTTTCCTCTTTTTTCTTTTCTTCAAGACTTTATTTTTTTTTTCACACAAAAATTTGGAAAAACTTTTTTTTTTCCCTTTTCTCCCCCACCCACTGTTCCTATTCAATTCTTTGCCAATGACATCTCCCTTCTTTACTCTTTCAATTTGGAAAGTCGAACCCACTCAACAGATATCAAAGCATGCCATAAATAGTGATCTTCTGATCTCTGATCTTTACGTATACATTAATTAGGACACGTCATAAATGTACGGAGCCCGAGTGAAATTGCGCACATAAAATACGTCATGTAGTACGTACAAGGAATAATTAGTCATGACGAGTCACTGTACGTATAAGTATGTATGTATGATAGCTATGTATGGTATGGTAGGTATGTATGTATGTAATGTACTGTATGTATGTAGTATGTACTGTTGTCATGTATGTATGTATGGTATTATAGTAAATGTATGTATGTATGTATGTAGTGTGTGGGGGCGCCCGAAGGCGCGCACATACGTTCCGTACGTAAATGTACCAGAGTTGTAATGTCATTTACCTAACACTTATATACCAACCAATTAACTTTCACACCCAACTACACACACATAATATAAAACCACGCCGTGTGTATGTCTGTTGCTTCACTGCTCCCCGTTTCACGAATCTGTGAGTCACACACTCACTGTTGCTATGAGTTGCTTCGCGTGCCCCTTTCCCCCCTCTCCGCTTGCCCGCATTCCCGCGCCCGCGCCCTGCGCCCGCCCAGCCACCGCGCCCCCGCGGCTCGCTTCGGAACCGCTTGCCCCTCACGCACCGCACCAACGCCTCCGAAGCAATGTTCTTCCGTTGCCTTATGGTTGATCATTGAGTAGGATGGCTTTACCTCGCTCTCGTCTGCTTTTCCCCACTCCCGTGTATCGCTCGCTTGCTCTTGGGCTTGTATGTCAGCCTTGCTCTTGTGGGAAGGGAGGTCTTTTTCCCCCACTCCCCATTTCTCCTGTTTACACTAAACGCTCTCATGATGACAACGATCATAGAGTAAAATAAAGACGAAGGCGGACCACGAACTTCTTCCTTTTTCGTCGAATTCCCATTGATCAAATTGTCCGATTTTATCCTATGAGCTGGAAGACGCTCATACGTCGCTGGGTTGATTCTATTGTTAAATTAATATGTATCTCTTTATAATAATATATATATATAACATAATTAATATATATAATTTATATATATATATATATATATATAATTATATATACAATATATAAATTAATTGATAAATATATACATATATAAAACTACTGACAAATTTCAACGCAGTGTGATAGGTATTCAAAAATACCCCTTAGTAATTTCACACTGCTGGGAATGTTAACTTGGGCCATAGCAGATGTCGGTAAGTGTTTGACGACACGCACGATGGACTAAAGTTAAAGAGCGGCGAATTGTTCCTGTGGTGATATATACCCACCACGACAGAAACCATGACGCACTCTACCCGTCCCGCTCGGGCGTAGCGACAAACAGGGCACCGGTAGAGTGAAACTACTTTTAGTAACCGGGGAACATATTGTATGTATAACAACTGCTACAAAATCAACGCAGTGTGATAGGTATTCAAAAATAACTCCTTAAGTAATTTCACACTGCTGGGATGTGAACCTGGGCCCTAGCAGATCTCCGCGTAAGTGCTTGACGACCACGCCACGATGGACTAAATTACAAACGCGCGAGATTAATTCCTTGTGGTGAAATATATACTCCCACACCCAACAGGAACTCAACGAGCACTCTACCGTCAAACAGAAAACCACAGGACAATCTCGCGCTTTACTTTAATCATCGTGGCGTGGTCGTCAAAACACTTACGCGGACATCTTCTAGGGGCCCAGAGTTTCACATCCCGCAGTGTGAAATTATTTAAGGGGTTATTTTTGAATATTATATAATATATATATATATTATATTTATTATTATTAATATATATATATATAATAATATTATAGATATATATATAATACTACATATATATATATATATATATAAATAAATATATATATTTATATATAGTATATATATAAATAGTATATTATATAATAATATATATAATATAAATATTAATAATTAATATATATATCCCTAATATAGTATATATATATAATATATATATATAATATTATATAATTTATATATAATATATCATATATATAGGTAAGGGAGATATAATATAAAGAGGGTTATACAATATAGTAAGAGATTAGGTATATAATAGGTATATATAATATATAATATATATATATATATAATAATATATATACATATATATATATTATACTATACTATATATACTATATTAATAAATATTATATTATTATAATATATATTACTAAATATTATATTCGAGGATTGCCCAAAGTATTGGTTTGGATCACGGTATTGGCCGTATATGGCCACTTTTCCCCGGGTATTGGGATTGGCCCTTTTTTATCGGGTATTGTATTGGCTCCAAATCAGGGTATGTGGCATTTAGCAGCGTATTCGGTATTGGTCAAAACTGTGTCAATATGGTTCAGGCTCCTTTAATGTGTAAAACAAAAAAAAGGACAAAGTAACAAATGTTAATGCTGTTGAAACTTCGAATTTTCTTGAGTCCTTTCTTTAAGATGGAGAATTTTCTCGAAGATGGGTAACTATATCAAAGAAGGCCGATCACGCCCTATTCGGGATCTTTCTTGATAGGAAAGCGCGAATGATAATCAGTTAGAGAATTTTATTTTATAAAATATAAATCTTTAGTGTGAGAATTATATCTTTTAGGGTGTTTGGGGAAGAAAAACATAACATGCTTTGTTGGCTGATTACGAAAGTGATACTCAAAGTTTAATGCATTAAGGTTACTAGTAACCACTAGTCCATAGTTGGTTGATGTAATTTTTCCTGTTTAAAGTAAATGTTTTTCTATATCAAAAAAGAAGCTTTGTTCATTTTATTAAGTTAAAGTGAAATATATTTTTTACATGCGCGTAATTGAAATAGAATAATAGGTTATCTAAATAAGTTTGTTTATCTCTTCCTCGAAAGAAAACATTTATAATTTCTTAAAAGTTTCTAAATTTAAATAATATAAGTGTTCCCTTCGTCAACATAAAAAGTTACAATATAACAATTAATAGGCAAGTACTAGTATTTGTAATAGTTCTTCATGGCTGATTCCAGTATTGGTATTGGTATTGGTATTGGTATTGGAATTGGTATTAATAAGAAGTATTGGTATTGGTATTGGTATGGGCAGTAGCATCAATCTTGCATATCCTATATATATTAATAATATAATATAACCCCTACATATAATATATATATAATATAATAAATATATATATATAATATATGTATATATATTCTTAATATAATCATCCAATTATAATAATACTAATATATTTTTATATATATATATATATATATAATAACTGGAAAATGATATAACCATCAAGGTATTAATTTTCTCGGATACCAAGATACAATAACCGCAAAGACATTAAGTAAATTTGCTCGATTAGAGGAATAAATTTGCTACGGATACAAGCTAAGCGGTCACTTTTTTTGCTTCGAAAATCGGGCGACTGGGTATATTGCCTGAGGGGAAAGAAATGTGTTCATTAATTTGTTATATATATATATCTAGATAAATTATATTATCTTATATATATAATAATATAAAATAATATATATATAATATAATAATATAATATATATTATATATATATATATAATAGTATATATATATATATATATATATATAATTAATATAATACATATATAATATATAATATATAACAATTATATATATATATACCATATTATATTACTAAAAAAATATAAAAAATTAAAATATAAATTATTAAATATATATTATAATATATATAATATATATATATATAATATATATATATATACTAATTATATAATAAATATATATTATTATATATTATATATATATACTAATTATATATAATAGTAACATGAGAACTGCTTTTACTACCGACTACTAACTACTACTACTCTTCTATTACTACTTACTGATCTATTACTGCTACTACTACTACACAGACAACTACCTGACTCACTTCAATGCTACTACTACTACTACGACGACGACTACTACTACTACTACAAAAACTACTTCTACTAGTAATACTACTACCGATACTACTACTTCTACGACTACTACTAAACATGAAGCTGTTTCTACTTCTACCATTACACCTACTACGACTACCACTACCACTAATTCAACTACTACTACTACTACAACTACTACTACTACTATTACTATTAATCTACTTCTACTACGACGACGACGACAACTAAACATGAAGATGTTTCTACTACTACCACTACAACTACTACTATTATTACTACTACTACTTTTACCTACTACTACTAATACTAACACTACTACTAACTACTACTACTACTACTACTAAAACTGATAACAGTTCATTTATTGATGTTAGCCCAAACAAGCCTTTAGATAGAGCTACCATTACTGCTGCAGTCACTTTTACTACGACTACTGCTACTACGGATATCACCCTACCCTCCTTTTTGATGCGGCTACACCACTTTTCGTGTTTCATGAGCTACAGATCCGAGATTGGTAATAGCTAGTATTTTTTTGGGTATGCCGAATCGATTACAGCTGTTGCCGATCGTGTCGTTCCAACTGTTACACATTTAGAGCGCGGCAACATGCGTTTTTCGTGGCCGGCTTACCCTTTGTCAAAAACCTATCGTGAAGGGTGTCAAACAGGGGTAGAACGTCTCAAAAATGAGATTCCTGTAGTTACTCTTAAGAACGTCAGATTCCTTATGGCCCCAGAGAGAGGTCATTTATATGGTTTCAAATGGTTTCGAGTGAAGCCCAATACCATATCCTTCAAAGGTTGCGTTAAAGACATCATATCCTCTTCAAACTTAGGATGCCTCCTTTATATGAGCCAACACTAATACACGCAAAATTTCATGCTGCTACGCCCAAAATGGGCTGGGGAGTCACAGTCCTAAAAATGAACTTAGAAGGTTGAAATTTGGTAAGCGTAAAGAAAAGATTGAGTGAAATAGAATATCGATAATAAATTAAATGGCAAAGCATATGAGCCGGAGCCGGAGCTGGTGGTTGCGGAGCCTAATTGGGAATTCTTTCTCCATCTAAATACTAAGACAAATGAGGTGTCTACATCGATGTTTTCAATAGTGCAGAACTTATTTTTGAGGTTTTCAGAACCCTCAAATGAGTTTGAGGTCGTAGACAGATGTGGGCGTCCATTACTCTTGTCATGCTCTTTCAGGAACTTTCTGCTATGGTTCTCCCAATGTTAACTCATTAATTTAAACGCTTTATCAATAAAGTAGTATATAAATATCCAACAACGCCGAGAGAAGCAGAAGAAGCAATTAAGCGAAAGAGAAGGCTTAAGAGAAGAACAAGGAGAAGAAATAAGGATACCTGTCATCAAATAACAGCCCTAAGAGAAAACCAACGAGAAAGAAGAACACAACAACAAAAACATGAATTTTCCTGAAGCTTTAACTGTGCAGTTTCATATTCCACGTGTAGAAAATCAATTATTATTAAATTACAACAGTTCGTAAAACAATTGTTGTATTTGAAACTTGAAGATAAATTACGCTTTGTTATTATTATTATTATTATTATTATTATTATTATTATTATTATTATT
>JABUQX010129807.1:5000-49741 GCA_015478945.1 Trachelipus rathkii
TTTTTTAACGGGGAGGTGCAACTATTTACTTAAGTTCAGTGCTCGATATTCATCGCTAAAATGGACATAAAATTCGGAATTATCAGCCCAATTTTGACCCTATCAACACCAAACTGTAGATTATTTTTGCCCCTCTAAAACGTTGTTTTTCTGGTGTTTTTTCTGTGTCAATGTAGTCCATCTTTTCAAGGATTTTTCAATTTTTCCAAACCCATGTTTTTTGACATTTTTTCGAATCAACTCCCAGAATTTTTTTCGAAAAGACGAACTTTCAAACTTGAAATATGCATAGATGGGTTCCATTATCTACAAAAATCACGAAGTACCTTTTCGATTTTTTTGAGTTTTGTGCTAGCGTTGTCCAATTTTCAAAAACCAATTTTTGGGGATTTTAAAATGAAAAAATTGCGATATTTTTTTCCTGTTCGAGCGAAGTGGATAAAATTTTCAGGGCCTATGTAGTCAGAAGAGATGCACATTTTTCACTTAGATAATTTTTTTTGTATACTTCATTAGTTTTTGGATTTGTTTTTGAACAAATTTTAAAAAAAAAATTTGAATATTTTAAAAAAAAAATTCTTTTAAGTATACAAAAACCATTATCTAAGTAAAAAAGATGGCGTCTGCGTGCCGACTATACAAGCCCTGAAAATTTGATGTTGATCGGACTAGTAGAAAAAAATATCATCTCAATATTTCCCTTTTTCAAACGTTTGAATTTTCGGAAAAGGAAAAATTGATATATTAATTTTCTACTTATCCGATCAACATCAAATTTTTAGGCCTATGTAGTCGGGCGAGATGCATCTTTTTTACTTAGATAATTTTTTTGTATACTCAAAAGAAAATTAAAAAAAAAAAAAGAACAAATCCAAAGCTAATGCATAAACAAAGAAATTATTTAAGTAAAAAATGTGCATCTCTACCGACTACATGCCCTGAACATTTCATCCACTTCGCCCAAACAAGAAAAAAAATTAATCGCAATATTTCATTTTAAAAATCCAAAAAAAGTGGTTTAAAATTGGACAACGCTGAGCAAAACTCAAAAATCGAAAAAGTACTTTCGTGACTTTTGCAGGTAATGACCCATCTATGCATACCTCAAGTTTGAAGTCATTTCGAAAAAAAATTCTGGAAGTTGATGCGAAAAATGTCAAAAACGTGGGTTTTGAAAAACTGAATATTCTGAAAGAATTACTACAGACGCAGAAAAACACCAAAAAACAACGTTTTAGAGGGCAAAAAAATCTACAGTTTGGTGTTTATAGGTTCAAAATCGGCTGATAATTCGATTTTAATGTCCATTTTTAGGGGGGTGAAAATTGTGCGTAGTACGAGCCCAATATTGGACCCTTATTAACATATTCTCTATAAATTATTAGTTTTTCCAATGTTTCAGGAGTAACTATTTCTTCTATGGCGTTATGATTAGCCAAAAATAATAGAAATATGCATCTTGATTGCTCCTACAGCACTCATGTGGTTGGCTCCTAAATAGTGATCCAATTTTATTCTAAGTTTTCGTTTTTTTTATTATTTTTGATGATTTTTTTGACATCCTGTAGCAACAAGAAATAGAATCGGATTCGAATCCGGATTCGGAATCGAGCTCCGAATCCGAATCCGTATGTGTAAAAATGCTCGAATCCGAGTCCAGCACCTTGGATTCGAATCCGAATCCGAATCCGTGTGTGTGGAAAGGCTCGAATCCGAATCCGAATCCCGAATCCAGCCAACCCTCGGATCGATCCGAATCCGATCCGGATTCAGAGCTCGAATCCGGATTCGAATCCGAATCCGACGGATTCGGATTCGCCCATCACTGATATATATATATATATATATATATATATATATATATATATATATATATATATATATATATATAAATATATTTAATATATATATTATATATATATATATATATATATATATATATATATATAATATATATATATATATATATATATATATATATATAATATAATATAATATATATATATATATATATATATATATATATATATATATATATATATATATTATATATGTCAGACTGTCTAAAGATGACATCATGTAACTAGAGAACGGCAGCACATACAGTAAAACAAATTATATATTTGGAATGAGCGGAAAATTCTAAGGAGGGGGTTTTTATTTTTTTTTTTGCTTATATATATTATATTATATATATATATAATATATATATATATATTATATATATATATATATATATAGTATATATAGTAGTAATAATATAATATATGTTCCAAACAGTTTTGCATTGTTAACATTTAATATATATATATATATATATATATATATATATATATATATATCATATATAACCAATATAGATATAGATATACCATATATATAATATAATATATATATATATATATATATATATATATATAGTGTGTGTGTGTGTGTGTGTGCGAGTCCCGATTTTAACTACAAGAAATCTGGTCACATTATTCTAGAAACTAGAACAATATTAAGAAAATTAAATGAAAATTTGAAGAAAATATTTCAGGAATTATTATTATTATTATTATTATTATTATTATTATTATTATTATTATTATTATTATTATTATTATTATTATTCATGAATTTTCCTAAACCTAAACACCTAAGCGTATCGAACCTGTTTAAAAGCCTCATTCATCATTTGGGAAATGATTTGTAAATATTGGAGATAGGTAGGTAGATAGAGCGACAGTCGCATGGCAAGGGCGCGGGTTCGATCCCTAGTCCGAATCCTAGGTAGAAATTACCTAGAGAAATTCCCCTCCCAGAATATGGCTATGCCCGTGAGGTGTGAACTTTGATAATAAAAAAAAAAATATATATATACTAGATAAGATAAGAAAAAAGATAAGATATTAACATTAGATAAGAACAGCCATATTACTCAGTTAAACCCTAATTTTCAGGCTTTTTCAGTGCCGGTCTTTGACACGTCCCTTTCTCTTGGCTACGGGACTCTAACTGACTTCCCCCTTGAAATTCCCTCATTCTAGGCACCCTTTCCTGGGCGTCATCCTCCGTGACTCACCCTCACAATTTGAAAGCGTTACACAAAAAGTCGTTAGGAATTTCTTAAATAACAAATAACAGTTAAAGGTTGGTGTACAGGAAAACTTTTTTTGAGCAGCGTTTACATGTATACATAGCAGATGCACATAGCTATAGTGAGAGCAGGAAATCCTGCTCTCACATATGGTGATTTCCAGAGTGAGAGAATCGCTTGGCCCAGGATTTTTTTTTTTTTTTTTTTGAGTGGGGGTTTAATACTATTACAACCAAATACAAAATTCTACTTCTACAATACATTATTACAAAATATATAGACAGATCTCCTTAATTCCCGTCAGGCGGGGTTTGACTATTTCAACTCTTTATTGCAACCCTTTACTGTGACATTTTTGTAAAGAATTCGTGAGAATTTATTCATAATCATTAATGTTTGTTTACATGCAACAGTTCGTCCATAGTACCAAATAGGGGAAAGAAGACGAAGTTTTTTTTCTTAATTTTTTTTTTTTTGGAAGGATAAGAGTATCAATTCAACTACTGTCAACTCTAATCAATGCATTCAGAAATAAGAACCCCCCCCCCTTTTCTTTTTTTTCCTTTAACTTTATTTCTCCCTTGGTTCCCAGCGCCCCCGTCGGTTATATTATGATAAATTCTTACATTCCTCAAATTTTCTACAGCTTCCTTTCCTTGCTTTAAGATATAAACGTTATTCTTTTTTACCTGTAATACCCGATAAGGTCCGGAGTATCTCTCTGCCAATTTTCCAACATTATACTGTTGGTTTCTTACTAACACGAGCTTTGCCTTGTGGAGGTCCTTTGGAACGAATATATTTTTATATACATGTTGTGCCAAAGGTCTTCGCTACTAGTTTTTTCAAATAGGTACTTTGGCTGACCGTGGCACCGAGTGCCTCCTTCTGTTATAAGCTTTCTGGCACAGATAAACATGAGCACACTGGGAGTGACCCCCTGCTCTTTCAAAGGGCTAATTCTCAAAGAGTACAATGCCCAGGGCAAGATCTTCGGCCATTCCAGCCCCTCACTCTCACTATCGTTCCCCATACATCGTAAGATCATTATGAGGGCCATATTTAATCTCTCTGCCAGTCCGTTTGAACTAGGTGAGTTAGGCCTCATAACAATATTATCTATGTTGAGTAGGTTACACACGTCATTAAATAGTTTGGCAGTGAACTGGCCCCGCGATCCGAGACGAGCCTCTTTATTGAACCACAGAAGCGAAAATTCTAACTTACCAATACATTTAATACCGAATCGACCGTTGCCCGCCTTAGAGGGTAGGCAAAGGGATATTTAGTAAATCTGTCGATAAAAACTAACAGAAAATTGAAACCCTTACCATACGATAGCTTCAATAACTCCACATGAAGAGTGTCGAATTTCTCTGAGACCTCCTTATATCTACCAAATTCTGGAGATATTTTCCTATTGCTTTTTTTTTTTTTTTTTTTTTGACAGACATCACAACTCTGTATGAATCTTTTTATTCTCTATGCATAAATTTAAAGCAAAGATACAGCTCTTCAGAACACGTTAAAGTCTTTCTAAACTTTCTTTCTGTAATTGGATTTCTTTTATGACATACAGATTTTCCGGGTATTAAGATCCTGGAAGTGCCTGTAGAAATGTCTACCGACAAGGAAAGCTCCTTGTCCAGATGGACGAACTCCTTGTAACAGGTCTTCAACCCGGTAGCTTCCCTCCCCTTTATCAAGTTCTTTATATAACTATCAGCCTCTTGTTCAATTGCTATTTCTGTAAAATCTATACCTTCTTGGATCTTTTTCATCATCCCGCTTAACCCCTTCTTACTGTACATTATTGTATTCAAAACGAAATTATCTAAGTCATTGTTATTATCAGTTTCGTTATATTATTATTATTATTAATATTATTATTATTATTATTATTATTATTATTATTATTATTATTATTATAGTATGCCAGCAAATCCCGTTCCTTTGTAGTCCGATTTAAAAGACAACCCTTTTTCTATGGAATTCAGAGAATTCAAGTCACTAAGCTCCTCCCCCAATTGCAACTCTGTTTCTACGGTAAATAAATTTGAAGAAAGACAACGCCACTTTGCATTCTTCTAAACAGCTACCTGCCATTGAGATTTTTTCAAGCTCCTATAATTTTATTTCTTTCGTTAGCCAATTCTGTCAAAATTATTGCTAATTTATTTTTGGTTTTGGAGACCAATTTAAATTCAACGTCGAAATTTGCAATAGAATTCAGCAAATTCACTTCCCAAATATTATGTACCTTTGTGGCACTCTTCGTATAGGTTGTAATTAGTCCACTATTGCTGGTGCAGACCTTGACTCTCCTATTGGCAATTAGGTAAGCATATTTTTGCAAGCTGTTGTTGACGCACAGCAGTTCTTTAACCAACTGCGGTAGTGCCACCTCCGTCTCATTCAATACTGTACTGTAAAGCGCGAAGACTTTCGTCTGATCATTCTCTTCTCCCATTAGAGCACTAGCCACCGTGGACTCGCTTACCTTTGTATATAATAGCAACTTAGTTTTTTCATCAGGAAAAGACAACAAGGTGGCGTCTACCATCGCTGCTTTAGCTTCCCTGAAAGCTCGCTCAGTCTCCACCCCCCAGGAAATTTTCTTCGTGGAAGCGGGTTTGCCTTTCAATAGCTTTGTCAAAGGTTGCAGTAATTGGGCAGCCCCGGCTATGTTAATTCGGCAGAAGTTGTACAAGCCGAGAAATGCCCTAAGTTGTTTGATGGTCGTCGGTTTTGCAACATTTATTATTGCATTGATCTTTTCCTGGCTAGGCCGAACTCCCTTCTCGCTAATGTTGAAGCCTAAGAAATCCAACTCTCTGACTGCCAGCAAACATTTCTTGGGGTTCATGTAAATCTTCATATACTTTAATCTTTTTAAAACCTTCTCCAATGTTGCAACAAGTTCGAGAGTAGAACTAGTGATCAGTATGTCATCCAAATACACAAAAACATTCCTTAAATCTCCAAGCAAAATTAACATGAGGAGCATTTGTGCCCTTGTATTAAACAGTTAAAGCTATAGTTACCAAGAGGGCAAGTAATAGTGAAATATTTCCTTGTTTCCTTGCTGACTGGTACATTATAGTAGGCTTGCCTTAAATCGAGCTTCGTTAGCAATATGCAATGTTGCAATTGCAAGATATCCTTAATCTTAGGCAGAGTAAAATTGTCAGAGGTAGACCTTTGGTTCAATAGACGCAGATCCACGACCAATCTCACCCGGCCATCAGATTTTGGCCTTTTAAGTGTATTAAAATATAACTCAAAATAAACGCAAGTCAACCCAGGGCTAAATAGAGAAATAAATATAAATAGCAGCGAGAAATAAGTTTATTGTTAAAATACTACAAATAAACTGCCCGGTTAAATAAAGTTGCCATACGTCTCTATCCGAGAAGATTATATTTAAACTATAGAACAAAATTGGTAACAGTCAAAACGAAAAAACAACAGATTCTATTCCTGAAGTGTTGTCTAAAATTAATACCAAAAACAATGATATCCCATAACAAAACTACAATAGACTCAAACCTTTTTCCAGAAATATGGAGGCATCTGTTAATAGACAAAATCAAACACGTGACAGGAGAAATAAAATCCGCATTCAGAAAGTGTTAACTTTTTACTAAAAAGATTCCAAACCGAATGGCAGAAACAAAATCATGAAGAAATAGTTCAAATGACACATTGGATAAACGAGGCACATCAATACAAAGAAAGGAAAACTTTTGAAAAAGCCATAAACTTAAAGAAAAAATTTAACCTAATCTATAACAACAGTCCGTGGGTTAGAAATGTAAACAAATTAGGCATAAACAATATTTCTTCATATACATAATACAAAAACGAAGAAACACTATTGGGTAATGATCTATCATTTGCAATCAATAATAAGGATCCTTGGCCGCAAACACTACAGGATTTCGATCGATGGGAAAACTCAGATAAAAATAACGATTCATGTAATCACGACATCTTATAAGGCATGATCTTCTCTTCAATTATGCACAATGAGAAGTCCTCATCCTTCCTGAAGAAATTCCACCGGGCCCTTAAAAGCCTCAAAAGCAACCACAATATAGTAGTCTCCAGGGTCGATAAAGGTAATAGTATAGTAATCATGGATTTAAATCAATATAATACAAAATGTAATAACAAACTCAATGACATAAACACATACAAACTCACAAAAAAAAAAAAAAAAAACTCACAAGCATTCACAACAAACTTTTAACAATTCACTTAAAAACATCCTCAAAAACTACCCAACAGAACACAAAAACTCACCGCCTACATGACGCACAAATCCCTCAGTTCTACGGAGTACTAAAAATTCACAAACCAAACACCCCACTCTGTCCCATCATTTGCAAACACCAATTCCCATACTTACAAACTCGCACAATGGCTCACACTTAAACTAAAACCATTACTAAGTAAAATTCGCCCTTAAAAAAACACCGGAGATTTCATACATAAAAACATAAAAACAAAAATTCTTAAGTTATGACGTTACTTCCCTCTTTACATCCGTTCCTGTTACACAAGCACTCAATCTGTTAACCAAATATATATACACGAAATCAACATGAACCTCCAGTATCCCACATGGCCATCGTAAACAATTCAAGCCCAACTTTTCACCAGAAATCGACACCTTCAGTAAACAAAGAAACTCCCTCAGACAAAATCGACAACCCAATCAACACCAATTAAACCAAATCATAAACCTTAACAATACAATAAACAATCTAATCAACTTAACTCAGAAAAAGAACTGGCAACAACAATATGCCAAATCACCAAACTACAAGATCAACACTACAAATATAATCTCAACAATAAAAAAATTTCACTTCACACAATCAACACATCCGCACCTTACATATATTCATACATCTGTAAAAAAAACAAAAAAAAATTCCAACCCAAAAATCAACGCAATATTTTATATTCAAAAATTAGTCACAAACCCACAAACTCCACTAACAGACAAATAAATTAAACGGCTTAAAAGGTTGAAAACCAACCAAAAGAACTCCCCCCCCTCCCCATTTCCCTCCCTTAGAAAGTATTGACTTGACCGCTTAACTCACAACAGTAGATCAACCATACATGCAATAATTCACCTCAAACACCTAAATACCAATGCTCTCACAGTCCAAACACAAATATTTAAGATTACATGTCAAAACCATCACTCTACCACCATTTTGAAGCATTCATCACATAATATCAAATATTAAAAGCAAACAAACCAAATAATAATCCAGCTTCTTACAGACTTTTATCATTACTTTCCACAATATCATCCACAGTATTTGAAAAATTAATCCTCATTAGAATTTCCCACCCTAATCCCTCTATCAGATTCACAGCATGGGCATGGGCATGGGCATGGGCATGGGCATGGGCATGGGCATGGGCATGGGCATGGGCATGGGCATGGTTCTCAACAAAAATACTTTATTACCACACATCTAACTAACTAACATTACCTAACTGATCTAACCCAGCAATTCTCACAGGTTTTAACCAAACTCCCCCTCAACATAAGGATTCTCCTTGTAGCAATTGAGATCAACAAGGCATTCGATACAGTCACCCAAGGACCCCACTCCTCCCATCCATACAAATTAATTAATGGAGTCTGGGTGACTTCTTCCACCTACACTCTTTAACCTTTTTACACATGACCTCCCTCATCCCACTCCACTTCCATAAAAATTAAGTTACTCTGATGATCTAACAATCACAATTCAAATTCCTTTAGTAAATATAGAATGCAGAGAACTGCAATAATAGGTAAACTAACTGGAACAATGGCTACAAACAAACAGAATGACTGCATCACCTCAAAATTCACCATGACTTTACTCACACCAGACAAAAGAGGATCTAACACACACCCAGCAAAATTGCTATCAAACAATAGACTACCTCTTAACAAACAACTAACCATTCTAGGTTTGACCTTTGACGCTCGTTTGACAATCACCACTCACATCTACAATATCACTTCAAGAGCCACACATAAATGCACTGAAAACACTAATTGGAACAAACTTTTCCAACATAAAGATACTCTCACAATAGTATACAAACAACACATCTGCTTCCTCCTAAATTATGCATCACCTGCTTGGGCTCTCACAATATCACAATTTAATATCAAGAAATTAGAAACAGTGCAAAATAAAGCTCTCGGGATAATAATCGACTGCCTTCCTTCACACCCATCCATCATTTACTAACTGAAACAAAAATTCTTCCTTTAAAACCCCATCTTGACATGATTGGCTGTCAATTTTACAGTAAATCACTCTCAATAGATCATTCCCCGCATACAGAAGGAAAAAAAATCCCACGATCATCATACTATTCTAACATTAAAAACATGTTTCTCCATCCCACCCCCAGACACTCTCATAAATAAACACATTCACAAACAATGAACTCTAAGAACGATCTCTGCATGTCCAAATAACACCACAATTACTTCAAACACTTGCACCTTAAATATCCCTAAGGAAACAAACTTCGGATCATCAAACCCGCATAATGATGCCCGGTATCTGCCCTGGACATCATCCCTCCCTTCAGGAATTTTGAATCAATAAAGCACCCTCCTCCTCCTCCCACTGCCAAAAATGTTTTTTCCCAGAATAACGAAGACACAGAACATATCTTGATAAACTGCCGTGCCTTGACGGACATCAGACACAACCTCACCAAGTTTCTCCTAACGGATATCTGGGCCAGTCGTGCTGGGGTAAAATATACTTAATTAAAAGGAATGGGTGAAATATACTTAATCGAAAGGAATAATTTAACTTTATATCTATCTATTTTCTTTCAAGATTTAAAATAATTTAAGAAAATTAATAAATAATAATGAAGTAATATAATTTATTGACTCTAGATAAATTGTGTGTAGAGAGAGAGAGAGAGAGAGAGAGAGAGAGAGAGAGAGAGAGAGAGAGAGAGAGAGAGAGAGAGAGAGAGAGAGAGAGAGAGAGAGAGACTCATCATCAAACAATAAATCACGAGAAATGAAACAAATAAAAATTTAAGTAAATTTAAAAATGAAAAATCGCGCCTACCCTTCCTACATGCAGGAAGTCTGGGATAAAATTAAAAATTTACAAGTAACTTAAAATTGAATTTTACAACAGATGAGTCTTCTGACATTCAAAAATGTTCCTTATATCATTACGTATTAAGTACTTTTTTTGACATTCATCGCGTGAGGAGGGAGTGTTACACTTCTATGTTATATACCGTTTAATTGCCACTAAAAACAGGATTGCCGCCACCATAGCCACGTCTTCTCTTATTATGATTTATACTGACTGAGGTGAGCGTAAGTTAAGTTAGCTGATCTACAACCGCACATGCTACATACATTCCAGCAATCTCTTTGTTATGGAGTAGACTGCTTTAAATTTTCTTTTTTGGGCAGGTGACTACCCATTACCTATTATTTATTTTTTAAATTATTATTATTATTATTATTATTATTATTATTATTATTATTATTATTATTATTATTATTAACAACTCTGACTCGTCACACAAAACTTCCTTCCGCTGTGACTCTACAGCCATGTTTATTAAGTATACCATCATGGCTGTAGTGTGTAGAGTCTTAACTTACATAACAGAATGTGTGTGCTGGTTTTCCCCATTTCAGAATAACGTCCAAATGTAAAGTAACGATAGCACATGTGCTTTACACTAAAATTTCCAGGAAAAGAATATATATATATATATATATACATTTATTATTCATCTTCAGGCTTCTATATGATATTATATTATATAATATATATTATATATATATATATATATATTAATATATATATATATAAAGGAGTTCGGATTTCAAGCTGCTTCAGGCTCTCTGCTTTCCTCGCCGTTTATTTTCATGTGTTTTAAGAGCTCGAGGACTACAATTTAAATTTTCTATAGAACGAACTATAGGTTATTTCCGCTTTAATTAAGGGCATATATATGATATATATATATATATTATAATATATATATATATATATAAAGTATATATATATAATATATATATATATATGTTATATATATATATATTATTATATTATATTATATATATCAATATATATATAAGGGCAATTTATAAGTGGTTGACTCCGTTAATATTAGGTTAGGTTAATTTAGGTTAAGTTTGGTTAGGTTAGGTTAAGTTTGGTTAGGTTAGGTTAGGTTAGGTTAGGTTATTTTAGGTTAACCTAAAATTTAATGTATTTAACCTAAAATTATTTAAATAACCATAAACATTAATTTTGATTTTCGCTCCTGGAGTCAACTGCTTATAAATAGCATATATATATATATATATATATATATATATATATATATATTAATATATATATATATATAATAATATATAATAAATATATTATATAGTATATATATTATATAATATATAGTATTATATATATATATATAATATTATATATTATATCTAGTAGTTATATATATATATAATATATATTATATATGATATCCATACATAATGTTATATATATATTATATTTATATCATTAAATATAAATAATTATTTATTATATAATATATTATATATATAATAATATTATATATATATAGTATATAATATTATATAATATATATAATATATATATATAATACTAATATATATATTAATAATATATATCTATATATATATATAATATATTATATGATTAATATATTTATATATATATATATATAATATATATATATATATATATTATATAATATATAATATATATATATATATGCAATTCTTGGGGAGGGATTCTGACTCAATGAACTCCCACATCCCAATTCATGCACATATGCCTCAATAATAATAATAATAATAATAATAATAATAATAATAATAATAATAATAATAATAATAATAATAATAATAATAATAATAATAATAATGTATTGTTAGTCTAATAATATTGACTCACGAAAACATTCAGCAACTAAGAAAAATCTTGCTTTATGAAGTTTTTAAGAAAGGTAGCGACCGGGTCTCTCTCTCTCTCTCTCTTTCTCGAGAGAGAGAGAGAGAGAGAGAGAGAGAGAGAGAGAGAGAGAGAGAGAGAGAGAGAGAGAGAGAGAGAGAGAGAGAGAGAGAGAGAGAGAGAGAGAGAGAGAGAGAGAGGAATATTGAGGGTTAAGTGTTAGGGGGATACTAAGTGAATGGGAGATTCAGATTCCTAGGAAACACGAATGAGAAAGAGGTATTATCGGCATGGTGTTTAATTTTGGCACTAAGCACGAAAATCACCATTCTTATAAATTTTAAGCCATCATAATCATTCACTCGACTTTAACGCTCTCTCTCTCTCTCTCTCTCTAATTCTCGGAATTTTTTCCAAGCAAAATAGCATGAGGGGAGGGGGTTGTTGGGAGAAAATGGGATAAAATTTGGGAATTCCCCTCTCCCCCACTCGTCACTCTCTCTCTTTCGAGATTTCCACGAATTCCGAAAGGAAACAAAAGGAAATGAGAGGATATTGAAGTTGAAGGGAAAGTGACATTTTCCCTCCCTCAGCCAACAAACGCGCACATGTATTCACGCATATATATATATATATATATATATATTATATATTATATAGTATATAATATATATAGTATATATATATATATATATATATATATATATATAATCATATAAATATATAATATATATATATTATGTATATAATACTATATATTGTGTGGTGTGACATACTGCAATAGTACGCAGCTTAAATTCTGTATAGTAAAATAAAGAAACTATTGGGGAAGATAAAGAAAATTGCCTCCTCTGGGTCGAACCCAACGCCTGTTGCGACTGAGACGACATACTGGACCGCTCTACCGTTGAGCCATCCTCAAACCCAAAAAAGTTAGATTCAGGAACGGGCTTTCCATCGACCGAGCTTCCTTCACAGGCGATATCATATATAGAGTATATACGTATATATAATGATATATAATTATAGTATAATATATATATATTATTATATATATATATATATAATAATATATATATAGTATTATATATATTAATATATAATATATATATACTATATATAGTATATATATATATATATATTATATATATATACGGTGAACTGGGCAAAAGAAGTTACCGGCGATTCATATCTCGAAAACTAAGAGAGATATACAAGAAAATGATAACATATATGGAATCCAGCGTATGAAATTTGTTATGGGAAAATGAAAAAAAAAATTTTAACATTTTTTTTTTATTTTTTTTTTATATCCCCAAACTAAGAGAGGTACAAGAAAACTAATAACATTTTTAAAATCAGCGTAATGAAAATTTGTATAAAAAGAAATTGGAAAAAATTGTATTTTTTTTTTTTAACTAAAAGATACCCCAGGGTAAACCGCAAAAGATGCAAAGAGCTCGGGGTCTCTGCCTCCCGGGGGACGACGGGGGGGATTCGTCCCCCCCCCTCTGTCCCCCGTCGGGCTCGAGCCCCTAAAAAAAAATTCATATGCTGATTCCAAATATCTTATTGTATAAAAAAATTTTTTCCCTTTTTTATCATACAAATTTCACACGCTTGATTCCATATAAGTTATTAGTTTTCTTCTACCGTATCGTAGTTTTGAGATATAAAAAAAAATAAATTTTTTTTTTTCATTTCCGTACAAATATTTCATACCTGATTCCATATTATTGTTATCAGTTTTCCTTGTATACTATCTTAGTGTTTTGGAGAATATGATGCGCGGTAACTTCTTTAGTTTGGCCACTATAGTAATTATATTATATATATATATATATAATATATATATTATATAGTAGTATATTATATAAATATATATATATATATATATATATATATATATATATATATATTTAGTATATATATATACTATATATATATACTATATAAAACTAGTATGTATCGGATGTCATCTTTTCACATCCGTGGCATGCTTTTATTTCCATTCCCTAACGTAGACAAGATTATATATATATATTATAATATATATATTATATATATATATATATTATAATATATATATATATATATATATATATATATATATATTTATACAAAGTATATATATATATATATATATATAATATATATATAATATACCTTAGCGTTTAAAAGTAAATTTTCGTCCGATACCGATACAAGTACTCACAATTTTTCATTACCGTTACCGATACTGATACCGATACTTTACTCCTATAGAATATAGCCTAATACTAGTATTTATATTATAGTATATATATATTATATATATATAATATATAATTATATATATATATATATATATATATAGTATAATATATATATATGCTATATATATATAATATATATATATTATAGTATATATTATATATATATATATAGTTATATAATATATATATATTATTATATAATATAATATATATATCGAAGCACTGGTTAATGAAACCATACTATTCTCTACACTGCAGCGGTGCCCAGGCACATAACCTGCTGGCACATTAAGATTCCATTCAATAAAAATAATTTAAAAAATTTAATATATATATATATATATATATATATTTACTCCTCCACCCCCCCATACCCCTTTGTACTATATATAATATATACTATATATATATATATAATATCATTTAATGTACGATTATATATATATATATATATACTATATATATATATATATAGAGAGCGTTTTCTTTTTGTATTTGTGCTTACGAAAAGTAAGAAATGCTCGACTTTGCGTTCGTGTTTTGTCAAACTACCGAAAAATCGCAGATAATGCGTTACCAAATCGAAAGGAATTTCCGTTAATTCTGTAAAGTTGCAATTCCCGTAGCTATATAGCAAGATTTAAGCACGTTCTTACGAAAAATGTAACAAACAAGATGGCGTCTTGGTGTCTGAATTGGTGAATGCTTCATTCAATCAAATCAGCTTTAAATCTAATTTCTTCCAAATGGATAAACTCTATCACAAATAGTTGATCAATTATTTGTAATATAAATCATTTGTTATTTTTTTTTATTTCTGTTTATTCCAAATCGACGGGCCCCATCACAACAGCTGATTCCAATTGTTTGTAAACAAAAGTAAACCTCGTAAGAAATCATGGTCGTTTTTGCATGAAATTTTTGCTAAAATTTTGAATTTGAATTCCCTGACTTTCCCCGACCAAATCCGCAAATTTTCCCTGAACCAGATGTTTCGTTATTTTTGGCGTTACAAATATCTATTAATCATTATTGCAGCCTATTTACTCATTTCATACATTAAATTATTGAAAATTTACTTTAAAAATTGTTCATCATCATGGATGAATTTAAAAAATATTTTTTTTTAGTAATCGACCTATACCTTCCCCATAGCCGTCCAACGCACTTCTTTTTTATTTTTTCCAAAAGTAAACAATTTTATTTATACAAAAAGAAAATAAATTTAAAGCTTACATTAATAGCCTAGGTGGAATAACGTTCACTGTGATCACAAAAGTTCTAAATGGGGAGATTTCGGTTAACTTTTTCTTCTCTCACGCATCTGAATTTTTGATTTATAGAGTCTTTCTCCTGTCAAAGCTTGTTTACATCTTTTCTGCCCTTCAAGTTATTGATCTGTATGGGATAATTTTCGTTTTTCAACCTTATTATTATCTTCTTCTTTTTGGTTCTGTTTTGACTCTTTGAGATGTTCTTCATATCTCCTATGGGCAGCTCTTACATTTGTCAACATTTTTTGAGTGATAGGAACTTTATGAATACTTTCATGAGATCTTTTTTAGCAATTGTGCACTGTTCTTTTTGAGAAATCAGACAATGTTCTTTTAGATTACTTCTACTAAATTGCTTTTATTTCAGAAAAACCACTTCCACTGTCGGCCATTTTCATGGTGAAAAAATCAGCTCTAATTTAATAATTTGCCACAATTCGCATACATTGTTTCCCAGGTACTATAGAAGAAAAAAATAATTCAAGTCTCTTAGAAAAGGACTAATCAACATAGCCACAAAAATCTTTTGAGAATTTTAAAATTTCAGCGTAGAATGAGTCCCTTCACTGCAAAGTAGAGTGTATTTGCTTTTCTTTTTCAGGCAGACAGAATCTGTGATTCGGTATCGTGTACATCCCTAGCAGATAAAGCAACATCTTTGTTTCCCTTGTTCTGGCTGATGAGAAATTATACTAGGGATCCGATGATGAGAGCCCTTGGACATGGCTTGTACTTCAGAGGACAAATCTTTCTAATATCTTTTCCGTCATTTTGAATTAGCACAGTCTGGCATTCAGTTGTGAATTTAGATTACTTTCAATTCGAAGTGATTCTTTGAAATTTTTTTGTTGTACTGAAATCCAATTTTAACATCACGCAAATTGTCTTTGTCATGTAAATCTAATACAAAAAGCTTAGTTGTTGTAGCAGGCATTTTATTGGACTTAAGAAATCTTTCCATAATATTTAGTACGAGACATTTTAAATCTGTGAACAGGAATGGACCAAGTGGGTCTGACGTTAGGAACTTTCGTAAAAATGATTCACGTTCTAAGGAAAACATTTTAAAAAAAGCCAGTTTGCATTTTAGAAATACATCTGGTTTGAACAGAAACATTTTGTAATGTTTTGGTGTTGAGAGATTTTCGGCTGTCAAATGCACTACTCGTCAACCTTTTAAAAAAAAAAAAAAAAAAAAAAATCCTAAAAGAAAACGATATAAACAGATAAAGTCATAAGTCATAAAAACGCATCCATATACCAATCACCTTCAATCGAAGGGATGAACCTTGGAAAAACCTCTACGGACAGAATAGGAGAATAGTAGGTAATACTAAAAATAGAAAGAAAAAGGATAGAAGTAGATTTATTGGGATGTCGTTCCTCGCCCATCTTTTCATTCACTTATCAAAATAAGCGATCTTCATTCCCACTAATTATAGAAAAAAAAACAGTAAGGGAAAAAATAATACTCAAAATATGTTAACTTGGTCCATGGATCATTCTTCATATGGTTTTTTGAAATTTTTAAAATTTCCCGGACTTTTTTGGGAATTTACCTGACTTTCAGCATATCTTAAAAAACGTTTCCCTGACTTTCCCTGACCAATTTTGTTTTCCCTGACTTTCCCAGAAAGTGTGAACCCTGAACAGGAAATTAGTGCTAAAATGTGTGACCTGCAAATTTGTTTCTTATCGAGCGTAGAGCACAAATGACATGCACAAAAACGAAAACGGTCTTAATTAAAAGCAAAGAAATACTAAAATTCATTCTATCGCCGCAAACGCTTCGTATTAATACAATTATGATTAAAGGAGAACTAAAGAAATTAGTTCCATGTAAAGTATTAGTGGACTTGCTACTTCTATTTTATCGCAAGCCCACTAATACTATACTTGGAATAATTTCTTTGTCTATCTCCTTTAATCATAAAATTGCAGGTCTAAGGTCCCGAATACACAAGCCTTTGTTATTTTGTTTTCTGATTTGGAAGTTTTTCCATTGGAAAAATCCATCTTATCTCCGTGATATTTCTAGTCTTAGCTTTATAACTCTAACCTTATTGGATAACATGTTTACACGTTTTTTTCGCTAACATTTATCGCCCTAAACTGCTGTTATGATGTTCCTAAAACTTCCTGTTTATGCTCGGCTTCCCTGCATTGGACACCTTTCCAATGATCTTCACTTTCAGATTAGAAATATCTTAAACAAAAACTTTCCACAAATGCAAGTTTCTTATATCTTTTATTAACACAACTCAATTGGCAGTTTCTTTAAGATTAAAGAAAGCATCCCCATGAAATTGAGGTCACACATCGTTTACAAATATAAATGTGCCCAACTGTTACATCGACCTATTAGGTCAAACTCTTCCTACATACTAAAGAAGCAGCCTTCGGAATACGCCAATGGACATTTCTTTTTTCGAACTAAATCTCCCCAACTCTCAACTCAGAGAATTTAGAGCTGTCAGAGATCACTATAACCTCAATAGGCACCATATATCTCTTCAAAAAAATTATCAATTCTTAAATTGCTTCTAAAGGTGAAGACCTTAAAATTTGGAATCTTTTTATATAAAAAACACTTAAACTTCACTTAATATCCATAAGACTTCTTTGGAACTCCTGATTGCCTGAATAATTGCCTGAATTCCGTGCAAAAACGAACACGAATTCTTATGAGAGTTTACTTTTGTTTGCAAACAATTGAAATCAGATGTTGTGATGGAGCTCGTCGATTTCGGATAAACAGAATTAAAAAAAAAATAACAAATGGTTTATATTACAAAAAATTGATCAACTATTGTGATTGAGTTTATCGATTTGGAAGAAATTAGATTTAAAGCTGATTTTATTAAATGAAATATTCATCAATTCAAACGGCTACCACGCAGTCATTTTTTGGTTTTACACATTTTCGTAAGAAAGCTAAATTCTGCAATCACAGGAAATAGCAACCTTTCATAGGAATTAAGGAAATTCCTTTACGTTTTTGTAAGCTTTGTAAATTATGTTGGGGTTTACAAAACGAACTAAACTCGAGCATTTCTTACATTCGTAAGCCACAAATGCCAAAAACGAAAACGCCTATATAAACATACAGTAGGTCAGATAGATAGAGAAACTATCAGACAAATTATAGATATATATATATATATATATATAATATACTATATATCATATATATATATATATATATATATATATATATATATATACTATATATATATATAATATATATATATATATATATATATATATATATATAATATATATATATATATATATATATATATATATATATTATATATATATAGTATATATATATATATATATATATATATATATATATATATTATATAGTATATATATTTACTTTAAATATTAAAACTAGAAACTTAAATTTCTAGAAAGGGTGAAGCTACGCTTCTCGAATTCGTCGAGTCATTGAAGAAATTTTTAAATTCTCTTCGTCTGATAGCAATGTGCTGAAAACCTCCTTCTATCAAATCTAGCTTTCCGTGAATGGTGTTGAAAGTCTCAAAACCTTTCATAACTACCAACACCACCCTTTCAGCAATGCGGGATATGGTAGTGAAAAAAAAAAAAAAAAAAAAAAAAAAAAAAAAAAAAAAAAAAAAAAAAAAAATAAATATATATATAATAAATATATATATAAAAAATATATATAAAAATATATATATATATATATATATATATAATATATATTATATATATATATATTTATATATATATATATATATGATTATATATATATATATAATATATATATATATATATATATATATATATATATATATATATATATATATCATAGATTATATAAATATATCATATATATATATATTATATGTATATGATTTTTTCTGGTAGCTCATATACAGTATATATATGGCCAGCATCCCGAAGAGGCCAGGCATGTAACTAGAAAACTATAACATCTACAGGAAAATAAATAACATTTTTTATTTCAGCAAGCAATTTCATCGATAAAACTTAAAAAAAATTTATTTTATTCTAATATTTATTAATAACACCTTAAATATTAGTATAATCTTAGATCTGGCAAGCGTACGGTGTGATTGACCTTGAATCCCTGCATTACTTCACGAGAGCAAGAGTTACCAAATAGTATTTTAATTTTACGCTTTGGAGAAAGTTATTTTATCTTTTTATATCCTTTTAGGGGGTTCGAGCCGACGCGAGAGACAGAGGGGGACGAAGTCCCCGTCGTTCCCCGGTAGGCCGAGAAACCCCGACTCTGTCCATCTTTAACTTTTACCCGTGGGATATTCTTTAGTTAAAAAAAAAAATCAACATTTGGCACCTTTGCGCGTAAAAAAAACCGTAATTTTTCCAACATTTTTAACAATTTTAAATTTTTAAAAAGCGTTATTTTTTTATTTATTTTTTTTTATTTCATGGTAAAAATGTCTCCTGATTAATAAAATTTTATTTTTTTTTTTTGTAGCTGTTATAGTTTTTTAATTACATGCCTGGCCTCTCGGGATGCTGATACATATATATATACTAATATATAATTATATATATATATATAATATATATATATACTATATTATATATATATATATATATATTTAGATATATATATATACTATATATATATATATATATTATATATTATATATATATCGAAATCAAATTTAAAGACGCAAAATGTGTGGTATCGGTTAAAGTATCGGCAAAATTTTAACCGATATCGATACTACTACTTCAACAAAAATTCCCGAGACCGATACACCGATACATGGTATCGGTGCCATCAACTAATATATATATTATATATATATATATATTATACTATTATATATATATATATATATATATATTATATATATATATATATATAATATATATATAATATATATATATATATTTATATATATATAATATATATATTATATATATATATATATATTATAAATAGGGGTTGGGATTAAAAAAAAAATGTTTTTTTTTTTTTTAAAAAAAAACACGTTTTTTTTAAAAAAAAAAACCAAAGCAAATTTTTTTTTTTTTTTTTTTTTTTTTTAAATTATTTTTTTCCAATATAATATCAACGTCTTTTAGGGTATTTTAGCCTTAAAATACGTAAATACAATGTGTTTAAAAGAGGTAGCAATATAAATAAAAGTAGATTTTAGTACTTAGTAAAGTTTATTTGGTGTCCTAAAGGGCAATGATAACTTTACATTCACATGATCTGATTTTATTATTATTATTATTATTATTATTATTATTATTATTATTATTATATAATATATATAATATATATATTATATATATAATATATATATATAGTATAATTATATATATATTATATATATTATTAAAGCCGCAGCTTGAAAGCCCAGTACAATAATTTAGTAGGACATCGTCGCTGTCCAGAAAATCCACCTATAGGTTCACGGGAAACATAGCAGCATGCCCTCACTAATGGTAAATCGTCAGTGTAGTGTTCATCCTTGGCCAGTGGGCACAACCAACCCTCACAAAACCCTGCCATACTCTCCTATTATGCACCTTTATTCTCGCTCTGCCAAACTCACTTTCATGTCCCTTCAGACATTCGTTTAACTGACTCAAACTTTTTCTTCGATCTCCAAGCCGGTCGGTTTCCAAACAACACTCCGCCACTATGCAATACCGCTTAAAACACGACTATCATTCATGCCTTTCCACAAATGACAACCATCTCAACATAATTTTCATTTATTCTCTCGTTTACCCATTCTTAACACACTAACCAAACTACTCTAATACGTTCATCCTCTTTTACAATTCTTTTCAACCTAGCCCTAAGATTGTCATCTGAACACATTTTGAACTTTAGATCTATGCTTCTAATTCAGACCAAGTCTCACTACTATACAATAACACAGGTAACAACAATACCAAATCATGTAAACCAGCACTCTAAAGACTTAGTTCCTATACATTCACCAACGATTTATTGCACCAGCCACCTTTCCTGCCATTCACAACTTATATCCTAAATATTTAAAAACTCAGACACTTGTTCCAGCTGCTCACCTCTAACACTAACTTCACACTGAGGACTGGTCCTCTATCACAACCATAACCTTACTCTTATCTACGTTTAACTTCAAACCCTCCTTTAACACACCCAGCCAAATCTCTCTTACATCCTCTCAAACTCTTCATATTGGCCAAACAAAACCAAATCATTCGCATATAATGGTAGGGCACCCTCCACTCATTCCCTCCATTCTCCATCATTTCTAACACCATTTTCCTGTCACGCCACCTCAAATTCTTCATCCACCATCCATATACAAATTGAACAAATAACCAACTAGACATACACACAACCCTGCTCTCTCCGCTATTAATCTAAACGAATCACTTCTTGACACCATTTATTCTAAAGTACCGCCTCACTATCGTCCATACATTTCTTTTGATTCCATTCAGAAGCCTACACAACACTATATTAATCACTAAACCATGCCATACGATCGGCTTTCTCTATTAACTCTATCATACAACACCTGTTGCAATCCATAAAACTTAAATACATTTATTCTCTTCCCCTCATTTTCTCTTACTCATCTTGCTTCCAATTAAGATTGATCCACACATCCTCTAACTACCTCCTAACGCACCTTGTTCTTACCAATCAGTCCTTCAGTCCACCTCGACGCATCTTTCGACCAAAATACCAACATATATCTTCCTATAACACTCAATAACTAATTCCTATGTAATTTCTACCAGTTCCTTTATCTCACCGTACCCCTTATATAAGGGTACTATTACTGCACTCCTTCAATCCCTCGGAACTATAAATACCCTCCATAACGCTTTATTACACAACTTCAAGATCCAATCATCAAAAAACAATGCCTTCCAGTTCTGATCATTTCACAGTTAAAATTCATCATCTATACCTGCAGACATTTTACCATTCCAACTATCTCACTCTAACAATTTCCTCTTCTTTGCTAATAACCTCATCCCAAAATATACCTATTCCTTCTTGCACATCAAAAAACCCCACACAACAGTCACTATGTACCTCTTCATTACAGTTAATATTATACAGATATTTGAAGTGTTCTTTCCACACTCCCTCACATCCATCTTGCCATCAGGTTACAAACACATCCCTAATTCATTATTCTGCAGGCAGGTCCTTATTGCTAATTTTTTAAACCTCTCTCGCGGCTTCCTTCCAGAAGTGCTTCCTATTACGCCGTTGTATGTCCCCATTCAATTCCTCCTTCCCAAACTTGTGTCATTTACCTCTTCTTTCTCTTACGTATGCATTTATTTAGCATCTTCCTATTTTTCCTCCTTATATAAATTCCAAGCATCCTTTCTTTTTGAAACTTCATCATTTGCTTTAGTACATTCAACCACGCGGCCTTTTTTTTACTTTTACCGCTTGCATCACCTCTCACGTCCACACTCACTGTTAACATTCTACTTCCTACTTTAGCACCCCCACATACTTCTTTCTGCTAACAATTGCTTCCAGATTTATTTAGTTTCAGCTTGTTCACATCTCAAGTGATTTAACCTTTGCGAGCGTTAATTACATACTATCTCTTATTACCGTTGTTTCACTAAACTTCTCACTCTTAATTTTAATAAAACCTCTTCCTTCCGTTACCTTCCTCTCCTATCCAAGTCCCACTAACTTAATTTTACATAGAACAACATAATGATCCGATAATCCATTCCTAAACCCCTCACTGATTTAACATCCAACACATACTTCAACATCTCCTTCTTCACCAACACAAAATCAATCATACTTTTCACTTCAATACCATCTCTACCTACACCAACTCTAGTATACTTATGGATACTCTTGTGTTTAAAGAAAGTATTACTTACACACATACCTCTCTCCTCACAGAAATCAATCACCTTCCTACCATTCTCATTTTCTCCTGACACCCCCAAACCACCTGTTATACCATCCTTTTTCTGAACATATATATATTTATATATATATAATTATATTATATTTATTAATATATTATTATATATATATATATATATATATTTATAATATTATATATATATTATATATATACATACTGTAATATATAAACTCTGTATTAATAGTCATTTTAGCCTAGAAGAAAATAAAAAATAAAAAAACTTTAAAAAAAAAAAAAAGAGGTAATTTTAAAAAAAAAAAAAAAAAAAAACATTTTGTTTTAAAAAAAAAACGGTTTTTTTTTGCAAAAAAAAAAAACAAATTAAAAAAAAACCCGTTTTTTTCACAACCCTATATATATATATATATATATAATAAGAAACGCTCCGGGCGCAGGAGGTTGAGTTCGCCGCTCTCATACGAGAGGACGCTGGGTCACCTCCGCGTAACAGTTGGGTTTTATCTACCTGGGGGGCAAGAATTAAAAACTCGACTGCAAACACGTTGGTGGCGCTGGTTTGGGAAAGCCGGCCATAAAGTTCGATTTCCTGTGGTCTCCCCCGTGTTACCCCTGCATAGGGGGATAAAGCACGTTAAAAGTAGTTATATATTATATATAATATATATATATATAATATATATTATATATATATATATATATTTAATATATATATATATATATATAATATATATATATATATTATAATATTGAGTCAATCGTACAGGCACCCACCACGGCTTCACAAGAGGCCACACTGGGTTTTGATAATCCAGACTGCATTGGTGGGTCTGCATATTACATCTGTTAAATGTAAAGGAAAATTTGAATGGCGGAGTGAATAATCAGTCCAAAAATAGATTAAAAACTAAAAAAATTATATCCTTACATTATATAATGAGTCCCTAATATTACATAAAATCATATGTTTAAAAAGAATATTCACTTCTTGGAGAAACAAGAAAATAGTTACTGCCAAAGTGGGAAGATTCAGATAAGATATGGGATAATCTTTAGGTGTATGGACCATATAATATATATATATATATAATTATATAAGTATATAATATATATATATACTATATATTATATATTATATATATATATATATATATATATATATATATAATATATATATATATATATATATAATAATATATATATTATATATATACATGGGGGTGGAACGATTAGATTATCACCTACTGGGCATAAAGGGGTGTTAGGGAAAATTTTGCTGAATCTTGGTCGTACCTTTCGCGCACACATTCTCACACCTTTCTACACAAGAGTGCCTATCTACTTGCACAGTTGGCATTTCTTTATTCCCTCCACACACCCTTACTCAATACACTATACTTTACCAAATTTAAAAAATATCGCAAATTAACAAAGCCTCGGGGAATCCAAAATAGAATTCAAAAAGTTCCTCATGCATCCACCTCACATCACCACATGAGAGTTGATGGTCTCTGGCGGTGAGGTGAAGTTGGTGGTGCCGTCACAGAATTGCCACTTGCTCCTCTACCTGGTCTTCTCTTTCTTCACCAATTTCTGACTTTTTTTACACGACGTCACATTATATATACTATATATTATATTAGTATATATATATATATATATATAATATAATAATATATATATATATTATTATATATATATATATATATATATATATATATATATATATATATATATCGGAACATTCCGATTAGTCTTCATACCTTACAATGTAATAAGCCCGTGTTGTGAGAAGTGTGTGTGTGTTGACGTGTAATGACGTGAACCAGCAGCGAATAACAGTGCTGAGCATGTGTCCGTGTTTAATATTCATTTTGCTTTGAGGCACTGTCGTTGTGTTCTCGAAAAGTGTGTTAATCAAGAATGGCCCACTTTGAGCAAAGAGCAAACATTGAAATCTGTCAAATTACGGAAAACGTTTACAGAAACATTCAATCTGATAAAGGTGGTGTATGGTGATAAATCATTATTGCGAACCCGAGTTTACGAGTGGCATACGTGCTTTAAAGAGCGAGAGTCGCTGGAAGTTGACGAGCGTTTCGGCAAACCATCAACAGCGTGTAGTGATGAAACCATTGCTAGAGTACGGGAGGTAATCCGAGCTGACCGGAGGCAAACAATAGATGATGTTGCCAATATTGTCGGGATTTCTCATGGTAGTTGTCACGCGATCCTCGCACATGCACCGCGTGTGTACGCACATTGTCCAAAGACTCCTCATCCAGGAGCAGTGCGAAGGTCAGGCCTACATAAGCGGAGAGCTCATTGCTATGTGGATGCAGATCGAGGATTGTTGAATAAGGTAATGACTGGAGATAAGACGCGGGGTTACCTGTACGATCCTCAAACGAAGCGTCAGACCTCTGAGTGGAAATGTCAGAGTTCATCACGAAAACAAGAGGTTCGAGCAGATCGCTCAAGGGAAACATCATGATGGAGGTCTTTGACATTAAAGATCTAGTGAAGTTTGAGTTCCTACCTCAGGGTCGTACAGTTACCAAGCATATATACATTGATATTCTCCGTCATCTTCGTGACGCAGTCTGACGCAAACGTTCTGGGCTTTGGGAAGCGAAAAATTGGGTATTGCACCATGAAAATGCCCCGGCACGTCGTACACTCCAGGTCTCAACTTCCTTACCCCTAGAGATTTGGTACCAGCTGATTTCTATATTTTCCCTCACATGAAGAATCTGTTAAAAGGACGACTATTTCAGTCAGCAGAAGAAATTCAAAGGGCTGAGACGCGTGCGTTGAAAGAGGTAACAAAAGATGGTTACAGCGATGTTTCGAGCAGTGCTACGATAGTTGGCAAAAGTGTGTGACAGTCGAAGAAAGGTACTTTGAAGGTGGAATTGTATAATGTGTTGTATCATATGCAATACTAAAGTTTAGTTAAAAGTTCCGGTAATTTCTGACTCAACCTCATATATATATATATATATATATATATATAATATGTTATATATGATATATATATATTATATATATATATATATATATATATTATAATATATATATATATATATATATATATATTATATATATATATTATATATAATAGTATATTAAAAATTATATTTATATATTTTAAAAAATATAATATAGTATATATATAATATATATATATATATATATAAATATATATAAATATATATATAATATATATATATTAGGGAGGTACCGATACAGAAAAGAGGCCGATACCGATACCGATACTCTATTTTTTAGGTGCCGATACCGATACGCGAACTTAATTTAATTAATAAATACACAGTAATTAAGAATAAGAACATTGTGTACTGCCTAGGCAAACCTCAAAAATTGCTTCCTGTACAAGCAATACTTGTCATTTATATTTCAAATATTTGGTTTGCCAAGTTAATTTATGTTTACTAAATAAATAGTATCTTTAAGGACATCATAAATGCAAATATAATATTTAATAACTTTTTTATGTTTGTGTTTATTCAAAAAATATTCCATTTAAATTTTCCAGTAAGTATTAACAAAGTTTAGCTACTAGCTTTTATGTTTTAACATGATTACAATTTACAAGAAGATTCTTTAACTAGATACATATAAAGAATAAAAATAATGAAAGAAAGAGAGCCCTCAATTAATCAGCTGAAAAGATAAAATAAAAAACGCTATTAAATCAAACATGACATAATAATATACTCATTTAAGATAAAGATAGATATGATTTCAGTACTCAAATTCAAAAATTCACAAATTGTGATGTAAAAACATTAAGCCTTCACTAGTATCTAGCGGGAGTCTGTTCATTTTTTGGGTGTTTACATTCCTACCTACACTATAAATACGCTCACTCTCGACTGATGAATTAGGTGCTGATAAATATTTGCCAGCAAGCACTGATAATAAAGAAAACCTTGGCCCATTTTCATGCTACGGCATGAAAGGATTCTCTTCTGTAGGCAGCATCTCCATGTTTTTTAGAGCCTCATCTCCTCTTTCACAAATTGCAAATTTGAATAATCTTATTATTTGTCTCTTCAGTTTTTATGATGAGGTTCCTTGGTGTGATTCCTTTGAAGGTGAATGAGATGTCAATGCAATTTCGGCATGAACTTATCAAAATCTGACATATCCAAATCCTCATCTTCAGTAGGTTTATTTGCTGAAAAGCCACCATCGTCACTATCAGTGCTGTTTCCAGGGGTTGCAGATAAGGCGGCTTCCACTTCTGTGAATTTTTTTTTTTTTTTTTTTTTTGTCAAGCGAGCAAGCTCCTCGGTTTTGCTTTTTAAATGCATTCTAGAAGTGGTTCACCGTCGGAGATGCCATTCTTGTGGGGTTTCAGCTAGCTTAAGGAATTCCTTATTAGAACCTTTTATTTATTTTTTTTTTTACAGCTGTCACCGCCGCTCACGGGCAGAACCCTATTCAAGGAGGGGGTGTTGAACGCCTCAAAAATTCAGCTAACGCAAATTACGCAGTTGCGGAACAGACGCAGGTTTAAAAAGTGAGGGGATTTAAATTGAGTAGGAAAGCACAGATGATGGAAGAGATCCACAGAACAGAGTGGCAGGAAAGAAAGAAACACCACAGCGAACCAGTCTGGAGTTACTAATATCAACACAAAACTCATGTGCAGACACAGCACCCCTTGTGCTATGAGGGCGTGGTAAAGGTGGTGGTACGCAAGTGGAAAGTTCCCTTGAGCACATACCGCAACGGTACCTATAGAAAAGGGATATAGCACCCAGGGCTGCGGAGTCGTAAAATAAATTTTTCGACTCCGACTCCGACTCCTTAAATTCAAATTTGGATTTTCGACTCCGACTCCGACTCCACTTAAACAAAAATTATTCGACTCCGACTCGGACTCCACTTAAACAAAAATTTTCGACTCCGACTCCGACTCCGACTCCAGCAGTCAAATTCAAAATTTCGACTCTGACTCAGCTTAGTGCATCCAAAGTTACAATAAAACATTTTTTTGTTTCAACTATTTTTTTCGCTTGCTTTTGAGAATAAAAAAAAATACCACTTTTCCAATGAATCTAATCTCCAAATTCTATACGGTAAAATGCCGTAAAGACTAGAGGTGTAGCAGATATCCGCATCCGCATAATTTTTCTCTACCCACATCCGCATTTGCATTCGCATCTGCATGAATTTTTTTTTACGGATAGCAGATAGTATTCATTTATGAAATTATGAGACTAAATGTTCTTCAACTTTCTGGTTAACGCAAGATGTTCAGACTCGTTGGAGTAGTAGTTGTTACATGCTTGAGAGGATGGGAAATAAATGAAGCTGTCTCCCCTTATGCTTCGAACAAACCAACAAAAGGTGAAAGGCTTTGAAAGGTGATGATATACGATTTTAGTTAATGTATTACTCTTTAACCGTTTGAAGAGCAACTAAGAACTAAACTCAGAAAATTCTTTGTTTGCCAGAACGAGCTTCCTCTAGTTTGCAAACGAATAAAAGCTGTGCTAAATGCTGGCTATTAAAAAGAAGGGACTGTTCAAGGTGCAGAACACCTACATGCTGGAGATGATTAATAGATTAAAAATCTGGCAAAACGATTACGCATCTGCTATTGCAATAATAACTTTTCTGGATCTAGATACAAAACCAAATTTCTGGAACCACGTGTTTCACAAAGTGTTAAAATTTATTTAGTATACCTATGTGATGAAATGCTGCTAAAGCCAGAAATTTCACCAGCCATAAAAAGGAAAAGATTGCAGAAACAGACACATTTACTATCTATCTGTTAGCGAAACCATTGCAGAATCCATGAACGTTCTTTTGGCTTCTAGCAGCGATTAAGAGTCTTGTTCAGAGGTGTCAAAGGACACTTTGTCATTGATCGAAGATTAATTATCAAAAGCGAAAACGGAATCGGATAAAGATTCATTGGTTTGATGGCGTGATAATTGTAAAGGTTTTTTTCACATCTTGCAGAACTCTCCAGGGAATACTTAGCATGCCCTTCAGCAATAAGTGTAGCTGGCGAGCATTTTTTCAGCGATGCAGATCTCATTTACGAGAAAAGAGAGGCAACTCTCCCTTTAAGGGGCTCAGAAGCTTTAGTTTTTTTAACATAAAGTTGAGAATTATTAATTTCAAGTATTATTCTACATATAACCTTTTTCAAAATGGGTGGAGGCTGGGGAAAGAGAGATTGGTGGGGTGCAAAAGAGTTTGGTCCATATCTCGCAATCTGGTTTCTATATATTATTTATATATATATATATATATATATATATTATATATATATATATATATAATATATTATTATATATATATATTATATATATATATATATATAATTATATTATACCGGTATATATATATTATTACGACCACCTATAATATATATAAATATATATATATATATATATATATATATATATAGTATTATATATAATATTATATATATATATATATTATATTAATAATATAATATATATATATATATCATATATATATTATATATATATAATATATAATATTAAATATATCGCACAAGGGCTTTCGCCTGTCAGTTGGTCCAACATCTTCTTTTGCCGAAATCTCTAACCCTAGAGCATTTTTAGAAAACCATTTCTTTTCGCAATTGTTTCCGATGCCAGTCCTCTGGTTAATACTCTCAGGTAGGGTTTTGCCCTTTCAGTAGAACTAGCATTTTCTTTCATTAGGCTTCAAAATCGTTCACCTAAGTCCAGAGGTCTCCGAGGAATCTTGCTTCTAGGAAGCACAAGATCTAACACTGTCAAGAGTATAAAGCAAAAGGAAAGGACGCATGTTGCTAGCTCTGTCGCCTATACCATGCGAAGAAAATTTCAACTTGTCCTGATCAGCTACGAAACTTTTCCAACTTCATTTATATATATATATTATATATTATAATAATATATATATATAATATATTATATATATATATATATATAATATATATATATATATATAATATATATACTATATATATATATATATATATGAAGTACTTGTGGCTAAGACTCTAAAACCCTCATCCTCAATCCGCGGATAGTGTTTTTACTATCCGCCATCCGCTGATAGTCAAAAATCACCATCCGCTACATCTATAGTAAAGACATAAGATCCAGGCCAGCGCAACACATGACAAACAAATATATTTCAGTTTCGGTAACAAATGTATAACGTAATTAAATAATGCAGAATTATTTTATTTTTATATATAAAACAGCCATTTTAAAATTAACAGTTTTAATAATTTTCAGTTTCAATAATAATAATAATAAATAAAATAATCAATAATAATAAAATAATAATAATAATCATATATAATAATAATATAATATAATAAATAATAAAATAGTTCTATAAATTTTCGACTCCGACTCCCCTTGCACAGGAATTTTCGACTCCGACTCCGACTCCACTTGAACAGAATTTTCGACTCCGACTCCGACTCCTGGAAAATTGCACGACTCCACGACTCCGAATCCACGACTCCGACTCCGCAGCCCTGATTTATTAGCACCAACATCGCGCTGCAAATATAGAGGGTCAAGTGAACTAGAAAGTACAGGACAGCTTATAAGTCTTTTTGGCCTTTGACTCGACCCTATCCAAAGCCGGAACCAGAGCCCTCCCAGATATGAGAGCAGTTCTCATACAAGGCGGATGAGACCTTGTATAGCTGGAGCAACTGAGAGGAAAAAAGTCTCGCAGTCTAAACAGAATTCCCAGTTTCTTTGAGGCCGCCCTAGCAACCGTTGTGATGTGTGGTTTCCAAAACATTTTCTTGTTAATGTTAAGGCCAAGGATGTTTATATTGTCAACAGGAGAGACGAGAGAACCGTCGAAAGAGATAGGAAAGTTGGAAGGTGTTTAGAGAGGGAGATTTGTAGAAGTTGGGTTTTTAAAGAATTAAATTTCACAAGCTAGAGACGACCCAACCCTGAAATTCTATCCAGATCAGCGAGAATAGAATCGGAAAGATTAAGACGAAAGGCAATTCTTGAAGTAAAAGAGGAAGAAGAATTGAAATGAGTTGAAGAATGAAGGGTCGAGTCATCGGCTCTGAGTGGATAGAGTTAGATGTTGGGTTGAAAGACATTGATCAAAAGCCAGGAATAATTAGGAGATAAAAAACAAACCCTGAGCAGCACCACTATTAACAGAAAAAGAAGAAGTCGCCCCATCAACAACAGCCGACATTGAGCGATTTGAAAGAAAGCTAGACTTAAGTAAGCAAAGAGAAGAAGGAAACCCAAAAGGAGGGGAGCTTGGAGAGCAGTGATGCGTGCCATATCCGTCAAATGCTTTGGATATGTCAGCGCCACCACACAATTCTTCCCGTAGTTCCTAAGGGCGGAAACCATAAATCTGTTAAATAGGAAAGTATATTGCCCTTAGATCTCGAGCGCCGAAACGCCGTACCTGGCAATCGATGAAGGGAATGAGATTCCAGATGATCTAAGAAGTGAGAGTTGAGAAGGGTTTCAAAGATCTTAGAAAGAATACAAGTTAGAGCTATAGGGCGATAGTTAGAAGGATCAGAGCAGCATCCTTTTTTCGGTAACTGGTTGGACATATTGCCGCGCTTCCCAAAACTGAGGGACAAGTGCTAGTAATTGAGTGCTATTAGATAATATAAGTTGAACGAGGAGCGGGGTCAGCACGGAAGCACACTTCCTCAAAACGCAGAGATTATGCCATCCGGGCCACTCGCGCTTCCTTACGTTTTCATTAAGTATTTCCAGGAGCATGCACCCGATCAAAATGAAATTATAGTAATAGGCAATAAGGACGACCTGGATGAGGAGAAGGAGGAGGAAGAGAATTGCCAGAATCGTCCAGGGTTGAGTTAGAGGAAAATATGAGGCCAAAGAGATGATTGACCTTTTCAGTTGGAGTATTAGCAACAGAATCCTCAGAGCGAATAAGAGGAAGAAAGGATGATTTACAGAAGTTGTTAGAGATGTTTTTGGCAAGAGGCCAGAGAGATTTGTAAGTAGGAGAACCAAGGATGTCAGGGCACTTTCGTTTAATGAAAGTTCGCTTTGCTCGTCGAAGAGTATCCCTGCAACGATTTCTAGCTGAATGAAATTGGCAAGAGTGATAGGAGAACGAGAATTTTTCCCACACCAGATTAGCACTGTCCCTAGCCTGAATGGCCAGAGAACAAGCCCGATCGAATCATGGATTTTGAAGAGAAAAATATTTAGTCCAAGAAGGAATGAACCTGCTCATCCCATCAACAATTACAGTTCCCACTTTATCGGCAGAAGCTGAAGCGTCTTCAGAGTCAAAGCAGTCACTCCGACTCCGCAGCCCTGATTTATTAGCACCAACATCGCGCTGCAAATATAGAGGGTCAAGTGAACTAGAAAGTACAGGACAGCTTATAAGTCTTTTGGCCTTTGACTCGACCCTATCCAAAGCCGGGTGACAACCCGAAGCCCTCACCCAAGATATGAGAGCAGTACTCATACAAGGGCGGATGAGACGCCTTGTATAGCTGGAGAACTGAGAAGAGAAAAAAAGTCTCCGCATCCTAAACAAATTCCCAGTATTCTTTGAGGCCGCTAGCAACCGTTGTGATGTGTGGTTTCCAAAACATTTTCTTGTTAATGTTAAGGCCAAGGATGTTTATATTGTCAACAGGAGAGACGAGAGAACCGTCGAAAGAGATAGGAAAGTTGGAAGGTGTTTAGAGAGGGAGATTTGTAGAAGTTGGGTTTTTAAAGAATTAAATTTCACAAGCTAGAGACGACCCAACCCTGAAATTCTATCCAGATCAGCGAGAATAGAATCGGAAAGATTAAGACGAGAAGACGGAAGGCAATTCTTGAAGTAAAAGAGGAAGACGAATTGAAAACTGAGTTGAAAGAATGAAGGGTCGAGTCATCGGCATCTGAGTGGATAGAGTTAGATGTGAAGGTGAGAAGATCATTGATGAAAAGCACGGAAGCACACTTCCTCAAAACTCGGAGAGGAATGCCATCCGGGCCACTCGCCTTCCTTACGTTCATAGATTTCAGGAGCCCATGCACCCGATCAAATGAAATTATAGGTAAAGGCATAGGACACCTGAGAGGGAGAAGGAGGAGGAAGAGGAATGCCAGAATCGTCCAGGGTTGAGTTAGAGGAAAATATGAGGCCAAAGAGATGATTGACCTTTTCAGTTGGAGTATTAGCAACAGAATCCTCAGAGCGAATAAGAGGAAGAAAGGATGATTTACAGAAGTTGTTAGAGATGTTTTTGGCAAGAGCCAGAGAGATTGTAACGTAGGAGAACCAAGGATGTAGGGCACTATTCGTTTAACTGAAAGTTCCGCTTGCTCGCGAAGAGTATCCCTGCAACGATTTTTTAGCTGAATGAAAATTGGCAAGAGTGATAGGAGAACGAGAATTTTTCCACACCAGATACGCACTGTCCCTAGCCTGAATGCCAGAGAACAAGCACCGATGATCATGGATTTGAAGACGAAAAAAAATTTTAGTACCAAGAAGGAATGAACTGCTGCACTCAACAATTTACAAGTTCCCACTTTATCGGCAGAAGCTGAAGCGTCTTCAAAGTCAAAGCAGTCTTCAATTATAGTTACGTAGAAGCAACGCAATGCCCAATCGGCCCGATAAAAGTGCCGGAAAAGCCGCATAGGGCAGAATGTAGATGTTGGAGAGAAGGTATTAAAAATTTCAAGAGATATAAGGTTGTGTCAGATTTACTGATAGAGTAGCGAAGGTTGGTGTTATTTATAGAGGAAGGACTGTGGTGAAACAATAAGTTCAATTATGTTCAAGAATCGTTGGACGATCCCGGAATGTGTGTAGGTTCTTTAATTAGTTGCTCCAGATCGTTGAGAATACTGAATGATTCGGCTTCCTCCCCACCTAAATCAGTATGAGAGGAACCAAACAATTCAGCGTGTGTACATTGAAATCCCCTAAATAGAGGACGTCAGTATTTGGATGAGAAGAATATAACATCCTCGTGGCACAGTAGTAAGGTAATCAAAAAAAGGCATGAAATCTGTTCTGTTAGGAGAACATTAGCAGAAGCATAAGATTATCGTAGTAGAAGGAAGAAAGATTTTAAGGGGAGACTTCATAACTAGACCCCCTACTTTTTGAAGGCAAAATCAAAATTTTCCCATTTTTTTTTTATTATCTAAATTAGTAGAAAAATTCTCCTGAACATCATGGTGTAATTATTGTTTTTGGAAATTCTAAATGGTTTTTAGATACAGAAATTTATTTAGAGAGGTGTCGAACTAAAAAATTCCAATTCCAGTCAAAATTGCAATTCCAGGTTCAGGATCAAAATTGTTTTATTTTTAATAAGAATTTTTTGTTTTTTTTTTGTTTTGCATTTCCAACCCAGCTCCAGCTTTTTACTCGGTAAATAGGTTGAAGTCGAAAAGTCGGAGCCGGAGCTTTGAGCCGGAGCCGGAATCAGAGCCGGAGGCCGGATCCTGGTATGAATTTTTTATCAGAATTTTTTTTTTAAGGTTAAAAAAATTTGTTACCAAAAAAGAAGTACTGATCAATTTTCAAATGGTGAAGAAACCTAGTTTTAGGGGGACCTGGAGCCGGAGCCGAAGTTGGAGCTGGAGCTGGAGTCGGAGCGGAGCCGGAGTCTTATATATTTTTTTTTCATAATATTTTTTTTTTTTTTGAAAATATATTACCAAAGAAGTGCTGGACAATTTTCAAATAGTGTAAAAACCGGAGCCGAGCCGGAGCCGGAGCCGAGAGCCGGAGTCGGAAGCCTGGGTGTAAATTTTTTAAGAAATATTTTTAGGGGAAAAATTTATTGTCAAAACAAGCACTGGACAATTTTCAAATAGTGGCAAAAACCTTAGCCGGAGCCGGAGCCGAAAGCCGAACGCCGACCGGAACCGGAGCCGGAGCCAGGGCATAAATTTTTTCAAGAAATATTTTTAGGTAAAAAATATATAACCAAAGAAGTGCTGGGATTTTCAAATAGTGGCAGAAACCTTAGTCGAGCCGGAGCCGAAGCGGAGGCCGGAAGTTGAGATGGAGGTGGATCCTGGGTATATTTTTTTATATCAGAAATCTTTTCTAGTAAAAAAATTATTATTCAAAAGAAGTGCTGAACTGTTTCCAATGGTGGCCAAGACCTTAAGCCGGAGCAGGAGCCGGAGCCGGGGCCGGACCGGAGCCTGGGTGTAATTTTTTCAAGAAATCTTTTTAGGTGAAAAATATATTGTCAAAAAACGTACTGACAATTTTCAAATAGTGCAAAACCTTAGCCGGAGCCGGAGCCGGGGCATAAATTTTTTCAAGAAATATTTTTTTAGGTAAAAAATTAATCCAAAGAAGTGCTGGGCAATTTTCAAATAGTGCAGAAACCTTAGTCGGAGCCAGAGCCGAAGCCGGAGCCGGAGTCGGAGTGGAGGTGGATCCTTGGTATATTTTTTATCAAGAAATCTTTTTTCTAGGTAAAAAAAAATGTTTTAAAAGAGAGCTGAAACAATTTTCAAATAGGGCAGAAACCTTAGTCGGAGCCGGAGCGGAGCCGGAGCAGGAGCCGGAGCCAATTTAATAGATAAATAAAGTTTTTTAAAAACATTTTTTTCAGGTGAAAATATATATTACCAAAAAGAAGTGGGCTGGAACAATTTCGGAGCCGAACAATTTTATAATGCCGGAGCCGGAGCCGGAGCAGGAGGCGAGCTGGAGTTGGAGCGAATACCGGATGCTGAAATATGAAATTTTTCTAAACAATATATTTTTTAAGTGAAAAATATATACCAAAAGAAGGGCTGAACAACTTTAACAAATAGTGCAGAACTTAGTCGGAGCCGAGCGGAGCCGGATGGTGATTAAATTTCTTCAAAAAATATTTTTAGGTGAAAATATATTAAGAAGAAATGCTGAACAATTTTACAATAGTGCAGAAATTTTAGTCGGAGCCGGAGCGGAGCGGATGCTGGATATAACTTTTTTTAAAAAAAATATTTTTTTAGGTAAAAATATATTACCAAAGAAGTGCTGGAAATTACAACTAGTGCAGAACTTAGTCGGAGCCGGGGTCGGAGCCCCGGAGCCGATGCAGGAGCAAGAGTCGCAGTCGGATCTTGGCATATATTTTTTTAGGAAAATATTTTTTAGAGAAAATTTATTGCCAAAAGAAGTGCTGAACCAATTTTCAAATAGTGCGCAAGATCCTAGTCGGAGCGAGCCGGAGCAGGAGCCGAGCAAGGAAGCATTGGTGACAAATTATTTCAGGATCATCCTGTATGTTCAAAATCTATTGCCAGAAAAGGTGCTGAAGGAATTTACAAATAGTGCATAAACCGGAGCTGGAGACTGGCGGAGCGGAGCCGGCTTCGAGCCAAAGTCTAAAGTAAAATAGTTTATTTTCCTTTTGGTGATCTGGGAATATATATAGTATTATATATATATAATATTATATATATATATAATATATTTATATATATATATATTTATATATATATATATATATATTATATATATATATATTTATATATATTTATATATATATATATATATAATATATATATAATATATATATATAATATATATATCATATATATAATATATATTTTATCAATATTATATATAATATTTTATATATATATTATATATAATTATATATAATATATATTACTATATATCTATATAATATTATATATATATATATACTATATATTATTTTTTTTTTTTTTTTTGAGTTTTCAGGACCCCCACGGCTCACAATGAAGCGGCCACACTGGGCTGAAAATCAGCCCCATGGGAGGGAACTGTCATAGATTTGATTCAAATTTCAGAGCCATATTTGATTAGTTGTATGATATTCAGTTCAGTTCAAAATAAATAAAAGACTAAATAAAAATTTTTTCCTTGTAAATTTAATAATCAGTCTTAAGATACATCATCAAAATCAAAACTGCATAAAGAATATTCACCTTCTGAAGAATACAAGAAAATAGTGTTACTGCTAAAGTGGGAAGATTCGATAAGATATGGGATACATCTTTTTAGACACAGGTGTTATGGACTGTAAAAGTAGGAATAATAACGCAGCGAATAGGGTCCAGATGGGAACCAATCAATGAAGATATGATGAACAGATTGCGGGGTGTATGGCGACGGCAAATTTTGCAAATGGGAGGAGGGTCCTCGTGACATAATAGTGACTGTGAGTGATGATAGTGTGGCCAATACGCGAGGCGTGCAATGTATACCTGCATCGTAAGCGCTTTCGTCTGTGGGAGGAAGAACACTCACCAATGTTCGGCTTTATGTTTCTGAGTTTCCTTCCCCGCCGATCACTCGTCCAGCAGCTCTTGCCAACAAGATCGAAAGCGCCGTCGGAGGCAGAATAGTACATCAGTTGATGGGAGGTCGCGCCTGTCGAAAGGACTTCTCGGAGGGTACTGGAACAAACTCCGAGAAAGAAGGAGGCGGCCATTTTGGCCTCTCTGTCAAGCGATTTCATTGCCAGTTACTCCTCTACATGAGAGGGAGTCCAACATAAAATAATTTGTTTTTTACGGGAGTGGAGAAGTCGAAGAAATTGTGTACAGCGGATACCCTTGTGTTTTTAGAATAAGGGGTTTTAAGCGCTTGGTAGCGCCGCTAAGCGACTCTGAATGAAACGCATATGAGTGATCTTGGGTTAAGGGATTAGAATTCGAGGAAAGGGCAATACATTATAGCCCGTTAACTCTGGGCTGTAAAATTGAAGCATAAGGGGACGGGTATTGGGAGAGGTTGCGTCGGAAAGGACAGCAAAGCCCCAACTGTCCCCCTGTTTTAGCAGCCGTCATAAAAACCACTGGAGTAAAATTCATCGTGAACTGCGGCATGAGACAGAAATGATGCTTTTAACAGGGCAGAATGGCTTGATTTGGGGAGAGATGTCAGAGCCAAGCAAATGGTAGGAGAGGGAAATAGCCAAGGTGTGTACCCTTCGTCAAAAGAGAAAGGCAGCACCTTTTTGCAAAGGGATGTTGAAGGAAATTAAAGATGTTATGAAACCGTCTTTGCAAATGGCCCAGTAATTAGGATTCTGAGGTCTCCTGCAAATCGGTGTCAAAGCAGACGGTATTGGGGTTTGAAAACGAAGATAACATTTGTAACAGATGTATATCTCTTCGAAAAGAGTGGCCATCAACATTAGATCAATTCAAGGCTCCTTTGGGGGGACCCGATCGAAAACGCTCCAGTGGAGATACGGACGCTTCGTTTTGGATGGGATTTAACAGGTGTAGTAGTGTTATGGAGGCCTGACCATATATTGCACAGCCATAATCCAGTTTCGATCGGATTAGGGCTACGTAAAGACGTAAAAGGGATTTGCGATCAGCACCCCAGATTTTGAGGGCGGGATGACGTAACAGGTCAAGGGTGCGATGACCAAGTTGTTTTTGGTGTTTAATAATGCGGTGCAATATGTTAAGGTGGTCATCTAGGAATAGCCCTAGAAATTGACTGTGAAGTTACAGGAATGGGCGAACCATATAAGGTTAGGTTCGCTGGAGGAAGGTGGCAAGTTCCTTCGATTCCCTTTTTTCTTAAAGAGCACTGCTGAGGTTTTGGTGGCAGAAAAATGGAAGCCATGGGAGCTAGCCCACTGTGAAATATTTTCAATAGCTAGTTGAAGTTGCCGTTCGAGAAAGGGCAGCCTGGCACCGGCTATGTAAAATGCTAAGTCATCGACATATAGAGAAAAATTGACAGTCGCTGGAATAGAGGTAACAATATCATTAAATCCGAGAGCAAATAGTAGTACACTTAAAAAACTACCCTGCGGAACGCCTTCATCCAGAGTAAAGTTGGGTGAGCAGAATAAAGAGCACCGAACTTGCATGGATCTGTTTGACAAAAGACTTTAATGAAAAGAGGAGTTTCGTCCGCGAAAACCGACGCGAAATGGAGTCTTTAAGGAGGATCCCAGTTCTCCACGTTGTGTCGTAAGCTTTTTCAAGGTCAAAGAAGACGCCAAGAACCATCCCACCAGTTGAGAAGGCTTCCCGGATGTCATGGTCTAGTTTTAACAAGGGGTCCGCGGTCGAACGATTTTTGCGAAAGCCAAACTGGAAGTTTGAAAAGCTTGCGACTCTCCAGAACAGGGAAAAAAGCGCCCTGAAACCATTTTCTCCATTAATTTACAGGTATGGCAGGTCAGTGAAATTGGTCTTTGGTTATCCGCCAGCTTCCGATCTTTCCCAGGTTTGGGGATAGGAATTACAATAGCTGTAGTCCAAATAGATGGAAAAGAGGATTCGATCCAGATTCCGTTATATAGATCCAGCAAAATGCTGATGCTGAGGGATGTATATGACGAAGCATGATATACGAAATCATGTCTGGACCAAGAGAACCGTCTCTTTGCTACTCGCCAGTGCAGTTTTAGCCACTCACATCCCTGCAAAGTGAAAAAGACGAGATTCGTCCAGGTAGATCCTTCCCTTCATCGCTGTTTAGACAAGTCCTGGCAAGTCGCTGTCGTCCAGTTCTACCAGTTTTTGCAACAGACTTAACAGTGTAGCGGAAATGACATCGCAATGCTAAGCACGCAGCCATAACACCTACAGCCCTCCCCACCGCACATACCACACCCACCAGAAGCGAGCGGAAAAGATCGTATCACGATCTATATCCAGCGCCCATACGGACGCATGTGGTGCGGAGTTATTAGATCGACGAGATATTTTCTGTGCAACGTTCCACACTAAAGGAAGGGGAGTTGTGGAGTTAAAAGTCGATATGTAAGTTCGAAAATATTGTTTACGCGTTTGACGATTAATTCGCCGAGATCTCGCTGCGGCTGCTTTAAAAATAATCATGTTTGGAGTGGTACGGGTCTTTTTGTATTGCTTGTAGAGTTTCTTCTTCTCTCGGTTGGCTTGTGCGCACTCATGGACCACCAATGGAGGTGCCGACCAGCCTGCCCCTCGAGACAGACTCCAAGACGAAGATATATTACAGATAGCCGAAATGAACTACTTTCTGAAGAAGCAAAAGGCTTCATCAACAGTCTGAAATCGGTTATTGAGAGAAAGTGAGATAGCTGTGGCCTGATAAAAGGAGCCCCTCCCGCTCGATCATAACGCAGCTGAGTATCGGTATTGCACTCTGGCCCTCCTGGAACCACAGCTTCATTTCATGCTATTGGGTAAATGATCACAGCCGAATAAATAATCAAAGCGGGACCAGGTAAAACGATCCATAAGGGATAGCGGAAAGACGACAATATCATAACACAGAAGAACAGTGAGATGTATGCTAAACGTTCATTATAGGTAGGGAGTCTGTGTTAAGGCATCCCAGGGAAAAGGGGTTAGAAAGAATATATAGATCTATGAGTTTCGGATGAGTGAACAAGAGTCACCCCCATAAAGGGTGGCGAGGTTGAAGTCACTAGTATACACACACAACGAGGTAGGCGAGACACTGTTTCAAGACCTCAGCATTAAGCCCACAGTAGCATATATTTTACTTAGAGTAGTAGACTGAACATACTACGAATGCTCCCGACTGGATAGCTCGATTTTGCCGCTACTCCCGCACTGCACAGTCTTGGTATTGAGATGCCACCGGGACTCGGGGAATAGGGGATAGATTTGGTGATATCAGTATTCTGCTCCCTATCTCTGTCACCCTCTTCAATAGAAAGTTAACAGGCGATTTATATTCAGATTGGTTGAAAAGAAGTCACGACATGACATAGTCGACCAGTTCCTCGCAACACCATATACACCCATCCTATGCGTGCTCACCATCCATGCTCCTTACTTCTACGTTCACACAGTTCTTCGATTCGCAGCTATAGCCCAGAACACTCCATTGAAGACGCAACGCATCAAGTCATCGTGAGTATAATCACTACTTATGAGTGGGGTCTATTGACGACACTGTCTCTCACGTGACTGAGGGGTCACTGTAGACGGTGAGTCCCCCTCACGCTCGACAGAGGGAGTTGACGGCGTGGGTCACCAGGCGCAGGAGGGGACACAACCCTGGGGCCATGGGCTAAGTCATAACCTAGAGACGTTACTGTTGCCGCTATGTACGACTCTCTCCTCCAGGCGCGAGTTTTCAGGATGTATTCGTGAAAGAGTTTCAACATCGACACTCAGACGTAAATTGAGTCTCAACCAACGTCACCAACTATTCCATACTGGTTAATTTGGTCAAACTACGAAGAAGCCCACAATGCTAGATGATATCTATTATCACGGGCATAGAATAGATAATCTGCCAAGTAAGCAGATTCAGAATGTGTAAGGATGTGGAGTTGCTTCATGGAACTGGGGAGGAGATGTCTACCAGGAAAGGTGTCTCTCTCTTTGAGAAAGCGCGTTGGGGTCGCGATCAAACAAGGGTTCCAAAAATAGAGGACATCTACGTTGGATTGAAGTTCCGATACTGAGACTTTGCTAGTAATTCGTCGTGGGAGTGATTTTGGGAGTTGGATCGATTTAGTTAGCAATGGACCTTTAGGTCTCTCTTCATGCCTCCAATAGAACCAGAGCGCTTAGAGCGTTGCGGCGATTTGCGTTGGTACGTTTCCATTCGCTTCTCCGGAAAGCGCAGGAAAGTATAGAAAGACAGAGTCGGATTTTCCATCTCAACGCTCCATCTCTGGCGCAGCTGCTATCTTTACACACTTTCATCCTGTTAAGATACTAACGACATCACCTTCGGCGGAGCGCTGAGATCTGCGCGCAAATTCAGCAGCAGCATTATACGCGAGCACTCGCGAAGAGCTACGAGTTCATCCTGCACACTATTAGAGGGTGTCATTGTAGGCTGTCCGATAGCTGCGATTGCCTGGGTACAATCTATTAAAAGTAGTTGATTTTGTCCTTGAGTGGACTTATGGCGAGGTCTCTTCCTGAGTTACATTTGTTACGTCTGGGGTTAGTGTGTTTTTTGTTTAAAAATTCGGACGCTCTGTATTTTAACGAATAATCTTTTAGCTTGGCGATTATTCTTTTCTTTGCCTTTGGGACATCTTTTACAGGAATTTGAGTAACGGTGGGAGGTGAATCAAGAGACAAAGAGACAGCCCTCTTACATAAGTTTGGAGAACTCATTGGGTAGGCATGGGACAGTGTGTCTTGAAAAGAAGTGTTTTCCAAGATTTGTGTTGGATGAACAGCTCAGTTTCATTGCTGGTTTGTTGAAGGTTAGTACTCGGGATAGGGTTGTTAATGTTTTTTTGGACAAGAGATTGAGTCAAGGGCTGCTTTTGTTCAATTTGAGGAGTCGGCGGCGTGGACAATACAGGCAGATAGGATACAGTAGCTGCCTGAGTTTCACTGGGATTTTGGGGAGGAGTTCTGCTGGGATGAGTTTTTGTGTGGGTGGATTAGCACGCTGGGGAGTGGGGGTAGCAAGTGATTGGTGGGTAGGATCGCTTTGTGTCTTGTAAGGATATTTTTTCATCAGGCTGGGTATGGGCAATCTCTCCGCCTCATTTTGTGTATGGTGCTAATTCCAGAAACCTCCTGTTCAAACGGTTAAGAGGGCATTTTGAAAAGAAGAAGCAACTGCTGGGTCCTCCACAGTTTCTACAGTTAGGGGTATTTTCAAACAGGGAGTGTGAAATTATTCTCCGCAGACTGGGCATATTTCAACCTGTCCCCTACAGTAATTTTGGGGATGACCAAACCGTTGACATTCATAAAGCAACGTCTGGGTCGAGGGACAAACGGCGAACACGTACCTTGTAAACCCCTATTTAACCTTTGTAGGTGGGATGAGGGGTTATTAAAGGATCAGCAGTAAACGAGGATTGGTTTGTTCAGGAGTTCCTACGAGGGGGAAATCTATAAACGTTTTTTAACGGAAATCTTTTCTGTTGGAAGATTTCCCATGATGACAGCTGTATCTTCGTCTTTCTTGTTCATAAGAGTAAATGGTGCTTTAGATTGTTTTCTTATTTCATGGGAGTGAAATACAGAGGATATTGCAAGAGAACCCCCCGGGTTTAGGGATACAGAATAGAAACTTGATATCGGGTAGTAGCTTACGAGAAATGGACCATTTCTCATTAAATGTGCTGGAGATTTCACGCCTAAGCTTTTTCAATGTGGCATGTACTTAAAGAATGGTTTTTCTGTGCTCAGTAAGAGCTTTGGAGGTAGTGGATCCAGAATGTGATACATCGGGAATGATGTATCTGCTGACATTCCCTGGAGGGGGTGGCAGCATATGGAGTGAACGAATGAGAACGACTGTGACGAGAAGGGCACCTTTGCGGGATTGCCCCGCACGGTTTGGGCACCGTGGATGCAGACCGCGTGTCAACGGCGACTGAATCGCGCGGAGACAGGCAGAGGCCTTCAGGTGAACGTGGGAGGGGAAAAAAAAGGCATCAATGTTCGAAGTGCAATTCAAAAGAGTAAGTCCATTTATCGGTCCAGGTTCGGGAATCTTTAAATCCATCAGGTTCCGAGGCTTCGTAAGGTTATCCATGTGTATATTATATTAAAGGGGTCCCTCCATCAGGGTGTGAGCCTATAGGTTTGTGCCGGAGGACCGGCGCTCAAGCGGCGGGGAGTCTCTTAAAAAAAATGTTCCAGAAGGGTCAGGGAAAAAGACCCAAACCTGGTGCTGGGTCGTGTGCACCGAATCACAAACAGGTGATGCGGCTCACACCCCTTCAGCACAGATGACGCCAGATGCCCCCTCCGTAAGGAAGGGTGTCATTGGCGTTCATCTACCTAAGAAGAAAAAAAAAAAAAAAAAAAAAAAAAAAAAAAAAAAAAAAAAAAAAAAAAAAAAAAAAAAAAAAAAAAAAACGCTTCTTCGCTCTAGGACGCTGAAGGGCGGGTGGTATATCCGTATATCCGCCCAACAGCATCCCAGAGAGCCCCCCACCCACTACACGGTGAGCGACAGACTGGGGTATATATATATATATATATATATATATATATATATATATATATAAATATAGTATATATATATAATATATAATATATATATATATATATATTATATATATATATAAATATATATATATTTATATATATATATATATATATATTATATATATATATATATATATATATATATATATTATATATATATAATATAATATATTCAAATAATGCGTGGTTATTTCAATAATATATATATATATATATATAATATATATATAAATA
>JABUQX010129808.1:10000-25942 GCA_015478945.1 Trachelipus rathkii
GATTGATCATGACATACTATTAAATAAAATGAACAAAATGAACATCGAGAGGACTAATTTACAATGGTTTAAAAGCTACTTAAAGGAGAGATCTCCATATACGTGAAACTAAGGAAACCCATTCAATCACACTTTAAACGTCAACTGGCCTACCCCAGGGCTCAATTCTGGGACCATTTCTATTTACGCTATGTACTAATGACCTGCTCAACTCACATGATGCTTTTTCTGTCTCATTTGCTGATGATACTTCTGTCTTAAGAAATGACAAAAATACCGACTCTCTCTCGTAACGCAGCAGACACCTTGACAAAAATAATGAAATGGATAGATGGTAACATGCTGTCTATAAATTTATATAAAACATCTTGTATCATTTTTAGCAACAAATTAATAGACAATTTCAATATCAAAATAATTGAAGTAGAACTATATAGGGCTTCAAATGCTAAAATACTTGGATAATGATCGATGAAAAACTGACATTTAAAGAACATGTTAGCAACTTAGTTAGCAGACGGGCTAGATACATGTATGTGCTAAGAAAATTAAAAAATATTGCTCCTCTTTCCATTCTTATGAAGATATACTATGCATTGAAACACCCCCAATTACTATGCCTTCCTATCTACGGAACCACAAGTAACTCGGTAATCCATCCAATAATTGCAATTCAAAAGTGCTTTATTCGCCTCGTTAGCGCTAAAGAGACTTTTACAGCCATACAGAACTCTTGTTAAAAAATTAAAGAAATTGTAGTTAAAAAGACATCCTCAATTTATCACTACTAAAAGAAATACATAAAATAATCCATAATAATGCCTGCGATTTTTTGTTAACTAATTTTTGCGCAAACCAAGCAATGCGCGAAGCAAATCAAAAAACTAACGAAATAATATTTGCGTTAACTCTTCATTCTGTCGACTAAAAAGAGACCCACAATGCGTCAGATACAAAGCAACTAAACTTTACAAGTCAATGCCACAATACATTAAAACTAAAAACTATATTAAGCCTTTTACTAAAAAAAAATAAAAACTTATTATCTAAATCAATATTGATAAATAGTTAACTCAGCGATTTTACTTTAGCCATTATTATTAACTATTATTATTAACGGATAATTATTATTAGCTGGCTACTCTCACAGTACCCGTTATTAAAGCAAGCCATAATCTTGGTAATGACTGACACTATTATCAGCCTTTTCATTGTAATAATTACCTAGTTTAATATTCGTTTCCAAAAAAATGGCGCTAACATTTCTATCATAATTTTTATTTATTTTAATTATTATTATTATTGTATTTTATTTTTATCTGATGTATTATTATTATTATTATTATTATTATTATTATTATTATTATTATTATTATTATTATTATTATTATTATTATTATTATTATTATTATTATTTTCTAATATTAATTTTGCTTTAATATTATTATTATTATTGTGTGTATTATTATTGTGTATTATTATTATTATTATTATTAAAATGTGTGTGTGTGTGTGTGTGTGTGTCTGTATTGTTGTGTTCTGTGTTTGAAGACGCACAAGCTTGTCGTTTGTCAGGAGTGGGGTCAGATATTGTTGGATTATATTATGTTAATCATTTATGCTTATTATTATGATTATTATTATTATTATTATTATTATTATTATTATTATTATTATTATTATTATTATTATTATTATTATTATTATTTATTATTGTTTATTATTATTATTATTAATATTATTATTATTATTAATAATATTAATAATATGTGTGTTATTATTATTATTATTATTATTATTATTATTATTATTGTGTAATTATTATTACAATGTGTATTATTAATATTATTATTATCTTATTATTATTATTATTATTATTATTATTATTATTATATTATTATTATTATTATTATTATTATTATTATTACCTTCCTTATTTCTTTAAGCTGTTCTATCTATTCTTATTATTATTATTATTATTATTATTATTATTATTATTATTATTATTATTATTATTATATATTATTATTATTAATATTATTATTATCTTTATAATATTATTATCTTTAATAATATTATTATCTTTAATAATATTATTATCTTTAATAATATTATTATCTTAAATATTATTATTATCTTAAATATTATTATTATCTTAAATATTATTATTATCTTAAATATTATTATTATTATTATTATTATTATTATTATTATTATATTATTATTATTATTATTATTATTATCTTAAATATTATTATTACTCTCTTAAATATTATTATTATCTTTAATATTATTATTATGTGTGTGTGTGTGTGTGTGTATGTATGTGTGTATTATTATTATTATTATTATTATCTATATACTATTAATTTTAAACATGCCATTTTTGTCCCTTTAGTTTTCGACATTTGGTTTCATTTTTTATATAAAAAAGGTATTACAACAATTAATTTTGAACTTCACAAAAAATAGAAAAAAATTAAAAATTTATAAAATAAAATTTAAGCTTTTATTAATATTATATTATTATTATTATTATTATTATTGTAAGAACATTTCAAATGTGTAACAACTTACTCGCGCAGCTCGAGTAAGTTGTTACACAGCAACGCTCGCGCGCATTTTATTTTATTTTACTTTATTTCTTAATTTTAATTTTATAGTATTTATTTTATTTTATTATCATTTTATTAAGTTCATATATATATATATATATATATATATATATATATATATATATATATATATATATATATATATCACTATATATAAATAGATATTTAAATAAGTGTCTGAGATATATATATATATATATATATATATATATATATATATATATATATATATATATATATATAAGGCTCCCATTAAGGGGGTGCTGAGCCCCAAAACTTTGGAAATGGTCGTAGAAGGCTGAAATTTGGTGAGTGGATGGAAGAGAACGAATGAAATAGATTACTGAGGTTAAATTAAGTGCCTCTGATAGTAATATATATGTATATATATGTAGTAACATATATATATATATCTTAATAATAATAGTAATAATGATATTTCTATAATATAATAATAATATGTATGTATAACTAATAATATGTACTTAGTGTATATATATGGCAATAATAATATATATAGCCAATATTTATTTTATTTAACCAACAGCAACCAATAGCAATAATAATAATAACATAATATGTAATAACAACATATATATCAGTATATGCTGCTATATTTAACCAATAATATATGTAATATGGAAATAATATTGTAATCTGTAATGTAATAATACAATATATAACTTAATATGTATAAAATAAAAACATAAAAAAAAAAAAAAAAAAAGAGATATAAATATATATATATATATATATATATATATATATATATATATATATATATATATATATATATTTATATATATATTAAATATATATAATATATACACACCAATATAATAATAATATTCTTTCTACTAACTATATATATATATAATATACTATCTTTACCTATATATTATATATATAACAATAATAATATATATATATATATATATATATGTATATATATATATATATATATATAATAACCAATAATATATATATATATGTATATCATTTTTACATATTTAGTAAATATACAGAAATATTTGCATGATAATATGCCGCGAAGGCGCAGCAGAGCAGTGTTCAAAAACTCCATTCGATTATTACAGAAACAAACTCAGGCTACGGCTTAATTAAATTAATTTAATAATTTCTTTTAAATATTAGATTTGAGAGTGGGCGATATTATTTTGCTGTAGCAATTTTTAGATAAGTTTTCGATTGTTGAGTTACATGGTATATTTTAGTGTTGATGATGTACGGGCGAAGCCTGCGATCAATAGTCAAGCCTGAACTCTCGTGTTCAGGCGGAGCGTAGTGACTTAGCTTATTGTTGTTGTTATTATTATTATTATATTATTATTATTATTATTATTATTATTATTATTATGTGTGTGTGTGTGTGTGTGTGTGTGTGTGTCTGTGTATTATTGTGTATTATTATTATATATTTATTCTTTATATTATTATTACTTATTACCTTTAAAATATATGCTAACTGGGAGCAGCCTCCAGTTGAGATGATATTTTCAAGAAGATAAGTCCTTCACCTCGAAAATCAAGGAAATTGAAGGATACCTTGTTAACTTCTTCATCTTTGTTTTCAAAGAATACTTGTTTTAGACAGACAACGTAGTATTTAAATGGCTTATCATAGTGGACGGCAAACAATTTTTCACCAATTCTTTCTTTCCAGTTTTCATTGTTTTATAAAGTTTTAATCTGTGAAATCGTTTCACAGATTTCATTTACACCATTATCTTCCCCATCAGTACTTGATGATACTTCATTTTAAAGTTCTTCCTCATCTCCCTTAGTGGCTTCCTCTTCATCATTCTCATTGTCACTGTTGCTGCTGCTGCTGCTACTGTGGATGAACTTTCTCTTCCGTGCTTTGATTGAAACGGTTTGAAATTATTTTGAGAAAGATGCCGGAAGGGGAAGGTGTTTGAAGTTGTTTAGGCGTTGTAGATAGAGGTACTTGGTCCTCATCACACCAAATCCATTTTCCGCTGCGTGGGTTGCTATGTTTATCCAAAGGTGGTGGTGGTTGCGGTGGATCCTCATCATCTTCTGCAACTTGAGGAAAACAGCTTCTTCAATTTACTCCTCCATTTCAGCAGGTCTTCCCTTTTCAATCCATGTTTACTATTTTCTTAGTAACGTTGGATCAAAAATGGCTTAATTATATTTTCCCCGATTGAATGGGTATATCACAACAGCTTTAAATCTACTTTGAATATTAGCTTTTAATAATCCTTCATACCAAATGTGCGAAAGGTTATTAGCAAATCGTTTTTTACATGGCCTTCATGAGTATGCCAGTTGAAATAATCCAATTATTCATTTGATTACCCATATATGTTTTCAATGGGCCAAACACTGAAATATCTAATGGCTGCAAGTTAGATGTTGTGTGTGATGGTAACTTGGTGGTAAAGATGCTTTAATCCTTGGTTTTCCGGCATGTTTCGGAGCTTAGATGTGAAATATGCCATCCAATATCAGCAGTAGAGGCCTGCTCTCATTTATTTTTTCCGCAAATACAGAAAACCAGGCGTCAAAGATGTTTGTCGTCATTCAACCACTCTTACTTGGCCCATACCAGATGTCCTGCATGGCGATTCCTGTATCACCAGTCCAATCCAATGAAATTGAAGTTAAATTAGCGAATTGGGAGGAATACACAGTAAGTAGAGCCAAAGCTTCACTAACAGCTTATATGTTGTCAAAACAGTAATCTATCACGTCCTGTTCCAGCGACAACTTTGACAACTTTTTGGCCTTTAAGTGAAACCGTATCTGTATTACTTGGATGAAATGGGAAGCCGAATTCATCCAAGTTCCAGATGCACAATGGGAGGTTAAAATTTTCTAACCTTTGCCAATTCTTTTTCTAAGATGTCATAGAAACTTTTTACTATAAATGGGTTCTTGATGTTATTAAAGTGACCCAAGTGCATCCCTTTTGTTTGTTTTCTTGACAGCTTATTTCTCTTCATAAACCTGCTAAGACACTGTCGTTTTGGATGCCATATGCATTTTTTCCTTCTTTGGGACAGGGTTACTCCGAGTTTGTAGTTTGGGTAGTTTATTATATCATTGATAACTGTTTATTCTGCTACAAATGAGAGTAACTGCTTGAAAGTTGGAGCAAATCCTGCATCAGCTATCTCTTTAATAACCTTGATAAAGGCTCTTTCTTCCTCTTCTGCCAACAGTAGTTTGCGACCTACAATAAGGAAAACCAATATATATATATATATATATATTATATATAATATATATATATATATATATATATATATATATATATATATATATATATATATATGCTCTCTGTTGTAACCTTATATATATATATATATATTAAAGGTGACCTTATTTGATTGTAGGAACATTTGTTTTACCCCTGTCTTTTCTCTTATATTGCCCCTTCAGTTCTTTGACTTTCCAAGCGGATGGCTGTCGTCACAATTCTAGTCCATGCTGAAACATTTAATCGGAAGCTCCCACCCTTCTCAAGCACTTCCCCTTACCAGCAATTAATAGTTGTTCCTTATTGTTAGTATTGTAGACCTTAGACAAGTCAGCATTTTGGCATTTTTATTATAAAATAATTTATGTTTCACTTATATACAGTAATTAATTGAATAATCTATGATATAAAGAGTGTAATATAGTGTATGTATAATATAATATAGCCATATATATATATGTATGTATGTTGCCTTATATATATATATAACTAACCTTGCTATCTTCCACCTGCCTTTATATGTAGCTTAATAATAACTATAACAACCTTTACTTGGCATATGTAATACAATAATATATAATATATATATGTTTATGAAATATATAATATATAACTGCTTAAGCATACCATATCTTTTATACTAATATATATGTATATGTATGTGTATGTATATATATATATATATATATCCTTTCTTAATAATAATATATATATATAATATATATACTATATAGTAAGTAGCAAAAAGTCCTTTATAACTTTTTTTTCTTCCTTTTTTTTTTTTGTTAGAAAAAATGTTTTTTGGTTTTTTAAAGTATATTTTATGAAGAATATTTTTCACTAAATATCATATTCTCCTCTATTCAACTCCAAATGAGAAAATACCTTTTAATGTGAATCCTTCATAAGGGTTGGCCCAATAAGGGGGTACCTGAAAGCCATTACGTCATAAGCGACAGGCTTGATGAAAATAGATTCCAGATAACGAAAACATAATATCTGCTGAATTGAATAATACATATTTCAGCTTTCTACGACGATATTTTGACCTTTAAATTAGCCATGAAAAAGAATAATAAATGAATGAAGTTTTTTTTTTTACTATACAGCCTTTTTTAGCGTAAATTTTAAAACTTTTGCTGTTTCGAATATATAAAAATAAGAATAGAGTAAAAAAAAAAAAAAATTCCAAGTTGAAATACGAGTTGGTCCGTTTATAAAAGGTATTTAAATAATTATGAAGATTATTTAAAAATATTTTTCACCTTTAAATCCCTAAGCAGCAAAATTACTAAATTGTAGCTTGTAACTTTTTGGCTTTCAATTTATATATATATATATATATATATATATATATATATATATATATATATATATAATATATATATATATATATATATATACTCTTTGCTATATATATATATATATATATATAAATATATATATATATATATATGTATAAAAATATATATATATATATATATATATATATATATATATATATATATATATATATATATATAACTATATATATATATATATATATATATATGTATATATATATATATATATATATATATATATATATATATATAATGGTTAATTAATCACGATTGTTTTATGAATTTGTCATTTTATTAGAAACAATTGCTCACTCAGAATGAATTATATTATCATAAATCTATTTTTTTATCCATGCTTTAGAGTTTAATTTATGAAGTATGTAAAGCTTAAATGTAATTTGTAATTTATCTACACATATATTTGTCTAATTAATTACAAACATCAACCATATAAAAGCATTTAGGATATATATACATATATATACATACGAAAACTTGTACTTCTTTCTCTATATAACATATATGTATCCTCGTTTCAATATATTTCTATATATATAACAACCTGTAATAATAATAATAATAATATATATATATGATATCATAAATGAGGAAAACATATTTGTAGTTAGTGAAGAGATCTTAGGTTAGGTGATCGATATAGGCATAAATGGAGAATCTCGAGCGGTAGCAATGCAACGAAGATTAAAATAAATTGTGACTTTCTGATAGGACAAACGACGCTATGATGAAGCAACAGCAGCTATGAAGAAAAATTTTATGTAGAAGTGTCCAAGCTGCCGATAATGTCCAGTTACATTGTATGTTCACTGCTGTTTAAATTCATATGGAGTACAACACATTATAAACTTTTTTGACACAGTGAAAAAACTATATACTTTTAGTTTACCAATTAAGGTTGGAATAATTTAATAGAAAAAATAGAAAAGATTTTCCCAGGGAAAATACGAACAAAGGTAGTACGAATATACGAAACAAATATGAAAAATATAAGATGAATTGTTACAATTTAGAACCATTTTTAAAGCAATTATTGGAACTTTATAGGAGTTTGAGATAGATCAAAACCTTCTTCAAACACCTCAAATCTTTTGGTATCTGTAATCACGAGGGAATAGGTTATAAATTTAAATATAATTTCAACTATCTTCTCCTTCATTCTTCAATGATATACTACATTGCAGTCTCCTTCATTAGTGACAGCAACTACTCTTAACCATATAGAAATTTTGATGCTTATTTTGAAAGATTTTTCAAACATTGTGCAAGTTGCAACAGACTCTCTGCTTTCTGTTGATGAAGAATTGCAATACGAAAAAAAGAATTGGCTTTTGTGATGTTATTACTAAGTAATGTGTTATATGTAAGTTTAGAGAGAGGAATTCGTAAGCCGCAAATTCAAACTTAATAATCGTAGTAAAATGATCCCATCGATATCTATTAATGACTTTACGAATTTGCTAAATAACTTGATCTATACAGTCACATTGTATAATTAAGGATTTTATCATCTATGTAACTCACAATGTGCACCTCAGAAAGATATTTCTCTACTCTCAAAAGACTCAAACATACTTTATCAATTTTACAAAGTACAAAAGACATACAGATCTGGCTATCATGAGTGCCCATTATAGTTGCAATCCTATATAAACGGTAGAACGTTTGTCCAAATTCATTTTGCCGTTATGGAGAGCAGCGATTCAATAATTATTATTTTATTTTCCATATTCATATACTATATATTGTATTATATATTAGTATACATTAATTAATAATTATATATATATATATATATTATTATCTCTATTACTATCAATATATATATATATTATAAAATATATATATATATACTATTAATATTTATAATAGTAATTTGCTATAATAATCATGTATATTATTACTATATATATATATTCTATACTACTATTACTATATATAATATATATACTATATATATAATTATATATATTAATATTACTATAAATATATATAAATAATATATTATATATACATTATATTCAATATTAAACTAATTCTATATATAGAGTAGCTATAATAAATTGTAGTATTTTATGATAATTATTGTCAAGTTTTAATATTTTTCTAATTTTATTCCATTTTTTATTAAGAAAATATATATACTATTATAATACTATATATATTATATATATATTATATATATATAGCCACTATATTATATATTATACTATATATTACTATATATCATATATTAAGAAAGTATATTAACTGAATATATATATACGCCTCCCTGAAAAAAAAAGTGGATTGAAGTCAGCTAAAAGGAAATGACTCTTGGACGGAGAAAAATGGAGTTTGGTATTGAGGCCCTTTGAGTAAGAAAGATGCATAACAGAGATGAACTGGCGGGTTGTTTTAAGTGACGGGGGTTAATGGTTGTGGGCTTTTCTACTCCAGCCCGCGATGCAACCCATACTTCAATATGTCATTAACTGAGATATACACAACGTGAAGGGGTTCGCGTCGTGAATCTCGCAAAACTCAAGTCGGTGGAATTTTTCTGAACTGCACAGGCAGAACTTCACCATTGTGTTTGTTGGTATAAATTGGATCTGTAAATGGGAGTGTGTGGGTCTTTCTTTTTCGACTTTGCCGATTCACCGCCTCATAAGTCAAGTATTCATCTCTGGACAGCTATAGCAGCGTTAAAGAATCTTTACTTATTCCCGACTAATCTGGAGATTAGGAGGACAGATGATAAATTGTCGATAGTATATTTAAATCTATTTCTTTCCTAATATCATCATATACTAATATATATATTATCATAATTTTTACTACTATTAAATATAGAAATTATATATCATGATATATTTTATTTTTTTACTTATTTTATATTTATTATATATATATATATATTATTATTATATATATATTATTATTATATATATATAATATATTTTATTTCATATATATATTCATACTCATACTATATGTACTATATGTATTATTTAATTAACTATAATTCATAATATATATATATATATTATATATAATATCTTTATTTATAAAAACTATATACTATTCTATATATATTATACTAATATAATAATTTAAAATAATAGTATTATTATATATATATATTTATATATATTTAATCTATTTTAATATATATATCTATAACTATATATTAATATATATTACTTATTAATTAACTATAAATATATTATATAATATTATATACTATACTTATTTATATATTATTTTTATATAAGAAAATTCTCCTGCCCATGAGTGGTGGCATCGTGTATAATATATATCTTCTATCTATTATCTTTATCATGAATACTAAATCCTCTAATAACACTTATCAATAAATTTCTAAATACTATATAATATATTATTTATATATCTATACATATTTATTTAATACTCTAGTCTATATTTTATTATATATCAATATTATATATTAATTATATCATCACAATATTTATATTGCTTCATATATTTCTAATATAAATTTTATCATTTCATATTATTATATCTTATTTATTATATAATTATTATATATCATTTATATATATACTATATTTATATATATATATTATTATTTATCATATTTATATATATATAACTCAATTATATTTATTAACTAATTTTTATTACTATATATTAATAACTTACTACTATTATTCATACATTATACCTATATACATATACTCTTATATATATCTTATATGTATTATAATATCATATATTATATATTAACTTATATTATATTACTATTATTTATCATAAATCATTATTATTAGCCCTGTCACCCTATATATTTTATTATATCATATATATTATACAAATATATATTTCTATATTTACTCATATTATATATATTATATTATAATACTATATTATATATATCTTAATACATTATATATTATATATATTATATACATATATTACTACTCGTCAAAATTAATCTATATCCATATATTATAATTATATCTATATATGCTATATATTATTATATTTTATTACTATATTAAATATATTACATGGCTATTATAACTATATTATATATGTATATATTATATATATTCATATAATATATCTATATATATTATTATATTTATTTATCTATTATATATATAATATATAGATTATTTATATATATTATATATGCTTGAACTTAGGTCAAGGAAAGCATCAAATATTATATATGATTTTGAGTTCATGTCAATACTGGTGGTTCCATTAAATTTACCTTTAAAAATTTTATACAAAAACTTGGAATTTCTTGAACTCATTCACAGAGAAGAAACCCCCTCGAGAAAAAGCTGGTCCCAGAAAAGGAACCCCTTTTAAATGGGGAGAAAGGGAAAAGACACCTTAATAAGAAACAAAGGCATGAGGGAGTCCCAAGAAAAGGGGGAAAGAGTCCCATGGAAGGAAGGGTTCTAGAGTCTAGACTCTATAAGATAAGGAAGGTAGGATAAAAATATTTTCTATTTTTCTCCCTTCTTTTCAAGGTTTCAAATTTATGGTTAAACTAAAATCTCTCTCTCTCTCTAAATCTCTCCTCTCGTCTCTTCTCCTTTTCTCCTCTCCTTTTTCCTTTCTTCTCCTAAATACATTCATCATCTCTCTCTTTTTCTCTTTCTCTCTTCTCTCTCTCTCTCTCTCTCTACTCTCTCTTTATTTTTTTTTATTTTTACATCATGTCTTCATGTTAAGATTTATCTGGTGTCCTCTATTTCGTTATTGTATTTATTTGATCTGTCATTTATTTGTTTTTTTTTCTTTGAATTCGGTCTCTTCCTCCAAACATCAAAAGAAATTTATTTTTTTAAAATCATTATTTTGAACCCCGTATTTACTGAAGAAAGACATGATAATTACGTGGAAATTAAAAAAAAAAAAATACAAGTATGTTTTGGAAAAGTAAAAATGTCAGTTACATAAAAAAAAATTATTATGTAAAGAAATAACTATTTAAACTTATATATATACTCATAATAATATTTATACTTATATATTTTATATACTACTATCTATTTTAGATATATATAGAGGTATTTATTTAGAGGCAACCGTCATATTCAAATATCTAAAATCCTATATCTTACATCTATACTTATATACTATATATTATTTCTAAATATATATAGAATATACAACTATAATTATAGATATATTTATATATATACTACTACTAATTTATATTATTACTATATACTATTATATATTACCTATTATTTATATATACTATATCATATACTATTAATATACTATATATAAATATATATATATAAATATACTATATTTTATAATATACACTATATATTACTATATATAACTTATATATATATATTATTACATATATATGATATATTATTATATAACTATTATATAATATTATATCTATATATTATATATATATATATATAACCTATTTATATATATTATATTATATAAGTTAAATATTATATATTAATCATATATATATATATAATATATTATTATACCTGATATTATATATACCTATACCACTTATATTATTTATATATTATATATTTAGCTATATAATATTTATATATACTACCTTTATACTCACCATATTTTATATTATTTATCATATAATATATATCTTATTATACACTATATTATATATATACCCTTCCTAATTATTAATATATATATAACTATATACCTATATATTATAATACAATAATATATATATACATATATTATATTATATCCATTATCTATCTATATAATATATTATATTTTACTACCCTTAATATTAAATGAAGAAGGCTTATTATACATATATATATATATATATAACTACTATATTTTATATAATACATATATATATATATATACTATATATTATAATTTTTATGTATATTATATATATACGTATACAATAAATATTCATAATATTTATATATATTCTTTTTATATATATATATATATACTATATATTTATATATATACCATCTATCTTATATATATTTATATACTAATATAAATATAACCTATATACTTATTATTATTATACATATATATATATATTATCTATATATATTTTATATATATATATATATTTTATTTTTATATATTACTATTATTATTATATTATATATATTATATTTATTATATATTTATCATTAATATATATAAATATATATACATACCTACCGCTATATATATACTATATATATTATTACCTATACTATATATTATTATATACTATATATTATTAATAATATATATATATATATATAATCATATATATATATATATATATATTCTTAATATATATCTAATTATATTTTATATATATATTATATTAAATATCTATATACTATATTCTATATATCTCAATTATTTATATATACCTATATATAACTCTATATATTTATATATTATATATATATGTAAATTATATATATATTTATTATTATCTATCTATATTATATTCTATTATATATTTTATTTATACTATATATATAATATATATATTTATATATATATAATGTATTTAATATATTTATATATATATATATATATTATTAATTTATATATCTATATATAGATCGTATATATATTTTACTAATAATATTATATATATATACTTATACTCTATATCATATAAGATATATATTATATATATTATCTATTTATATCATATATATATATGTATATATTATATTTACTATTTATCATATATATATTATTTATTTATTATATTCTTATATTTATATTTATTATTACTACTATCTACAATTATTAATATACTACTATATTATATTATATATATTTATATATATATATATTTATTTTTTTATATACTATTTTTATATATTATATATTATAACATATTTATTATATTCTATATATATTATCATATTATATATATATATATATCATAACTATATAACTTTATTATTTATATATTATTATTATTATTTTATTGATATATATACTATATTATATATACTAGTTATTTATATAATATATAGTATATTATATATATATATATCACTCTTATTATATATATATATATTATGTATACTATATACTATATATATTACTATATATATATATATAATATATATAATTATATATTATTATATATATATATTATATATAGTTATATATTATATATATTTGATATTATATATTATATATATATATATTATATTTGATATTATAATATATATCATATATAATATATATATATACTTATATATATTTTACATAGAGATCTACGATGTATATATATCTTTAGATACAAGATTCGAAGCTTTTTTTAAAGGTGGTTTTATAGTAATATTTTTTATATGCCTATAATTAGTAAGAAACTGAAAGTCAAAGTTATTTATTGATTTATGACATAACCATATATCAGCAGTCTTCAGAATAAGTAGGATAGCGTAAGCCTTTCGATCTTTGTCTAGATCCTCCTTCAGACGCTAAGATTTACAAGTTTACTGAATAATTTAATTTTATTATTTTGGGTGAAATGTATATTGTTGGGAAAAAATTGTTAAAATACTCACATATAATTTGGTGATATAATGTTAAATCATAGTTTTTTGAATTTTTGAAAATTTTAAAAAGAATTCATTTCTTTTCAATATAAATTTATTCACTCCTTTCAAACATTCATAGCGTCTGAATCGGAGGCATCTAGCAAAGATCGAAAGCTTACGCTTCTACTATCCTGAAGACTCAGCTTACTATTATGTAATAAATCAATATAACTTTTGTCCATTTTAGTGCTAACATTCTAAAGTCTTTTAAAATATATTATATATATTATATATTATATATAATTAGTATATATATAATATATATATATATATATTATATATATATTTATATCATATATGTACATATTTATATATATATATAATTATATATATTCTATATGCTATATAGTAATTATTATATATATATAATATTGATATTATTATATCTATTACTTAGTTATATATATATAATATATATTATATTATATATAATCTATGATATATTATATATACATCATATTAAAATGTGTCCCTAAAACGTAAGAAAATGCTCAGCTGATAAGGTACCTATTTTCTAAATCTCTCTTTGAACAGCTGTTCAAAATTAATTTCATTGTGAATATGCAAAAATGTAACTACATATTATACTATACTACTATTATATATATATATATATATATATATATATATATATATATATATACCCTACTACTATATATATATAATATATTACCTCTATAGCTTATCTATTATCCTATCGAATATCGTATGTGCACGTATGTATTTAATGCAAAATGTTTCATCGATTTTTTTGCAATTATGTTTTTTTTTTCTTTTTTTCACAAAAGCTTAAGTTTGATTGATGAAATAGCTTTAAAGGCTGCAAGCAATTTCCTTTGCTAAACAGTTATTAAAATAATTAGTAAAACGACGTCAGTCCTTAAATTATGAGTATTTAAAGGATTACGAAGAAAAGGTCTTTCTTTTCAGAGTCTTTATAGAGAGTTAAAAATAAAAATTATTATTATAGCAGAAGAAGTTTTACAGGTTTGTATAATTGCTTTATAAATTTTTTAAATAATTTAAGTAAACAAAATATTGTTAAGACTAAATTCTTCTTCTTCTTGTACCTTCTCCTCCTTCCCAACCAAAAAAACACAACTGACTTCTTCTTTCTGTCTGTATCTTCTTCTTCTTCT
>JABUQX010129809.1:0-12500 GCA_015478945.1 Trachelipus rathkii
TTCTAACAATGTTAAATCGATAAATTATTATATTTCATATTTTGTCGAGAAAGACTTAAAGTCAATATAATGAAATTAATCGATTAACAGATTAATAGAATTATATATAAGATATTATTGACACAAAATTTTAGAAACTGAGATTAGAAATTGGTAAGAATAGCTGTCTAGTTCACAATAATATATGGCTCGTTTAAGCACATTTTAAAAATAAGGACTAATCCTGATGCCCAAACGAGCAAAAGGCGGATATTGAGTATTCTTGATAGGAATTTTTGATGTTGCATAATAAAATTCATTTTTATAAAATACATTCATTCCTGTTAAAACAATTAATACTGTAATTACATACTAAATAACATGTGTGCAAGTCACTCTAGTTCCTAATGTTAACAGGTCGTAAAACCACATATTATAAAAATTTAAATACTTCAAACAATAGGAGATCAAGAGTGGTAATTGACAAATATTATAAAAAAGTTAAAGTGCATGTCATGCACATTAGCTTGTGGGTTACATAGTAGTATGCATTGATGATTATTGTAGTCAAGTAAATATATTAGTATTGACTATATATATATATATATATATATATATATAATAATAATCGCGGTATACATACTCCTGTTTACATATTCTATAATAATATATATATTGTATATGAGTAATTAAAATAATATATATAATATTCTTATATAATATATATATATTACTATTATATACTATAACTAGTTTATATAGTCTGACTATATTATGTATATTATGGGCCCTCGAAAGCGTTGTTGTTAGACACTATCCCCAATACGAGATAGATAACACTTTTTTCAGTACTTTCACATGGGGGGCGGGCACTACAATTATATTCAGTCTTTCATCTGGTAATGTCTCAGTTGTGGTAGTCGTATTGGCTGCATGCATTGAGTCTCGAGCAGTTGCCTACGTTTTTTCCGTTTGGGGCTTTTTTTCTATCCTTTTTAAGGGGTTGCCGAGGGGGGAAAGTCGTAGTAAGTGGCGATTCTGTGTTCCTTGTTTCTGGGTCATGTCTGTTTCCTCACCATTTGCACTTGCGTCAGTCGGAGTACAGCACATCCTTCGACATTGGTAACTGTAATATTTCCACACCATTCACTTTTTATTTTTAAGCGATTTTTTTTTTTTTTTTTCCCGTAAAAATGTTCCCTGATTAATAAAAATATATTACTTTCATGTATGCGTTACAGATAAGGTATAATGCCTGACTTTTCGGATGCTGGACCTATATAATAATAGATAGTAATATAATATAATATAATAAATATATAAATAATATATATAATATATATAAATATATATATATAACTATATATTACGTATATATATAGTGCGTGGCCTCCAGCAGGGCCAATCGCCCTGGGCCCCGCACCTTATAAGGGCCTCACACGCATGCAGAGGCTAGACGCTAATGGTAATTGTTACCACAGAGGGTTGTCACCCCCTATATGAAAATCACAGATATACTCTAAAAGATAAATATGAATAGTAAAGAACGAAAAATTCGCTCTGTTAGGAAAAAAAACTACAGCCTCTCAAAGTTGTTAAATCCCTAGATTTATAAAAAAAAAAAATTAAAAAATAAAAATCACAAGGAATATTAAAAATAATAATAGAATAATTAAAAATGAAATCAGCAGTCTCTTTAGGAAAAAGAAGTATAGCCTCTCAAAGTTTAAAAGTTTCCCATAGATTTCTTATAAAAAAAATAGTGACCTCGTGCTCGTATTAGGGCATCCTAGTTCAGGTTATGAATAAGATTTGTTAATTCTACATAGATATTCTCTGTGTATACAACAAAACTTATCATATACTTAAAGGACCTGAATGAGACGCTACCTCTGGATGTATAACTATTGAAGAGTATGGTTTTAATAGCTTTGAGAGAATGTAGTATTTCTTAAATAATTGACCAAACTTGCATACTTACAATAATAATAATGAAAAAACATTTATTGACCAGTGCATCAGTAAATTAAAACCAAAATATTCAAGATTTTCTGTAAAAAAATATTATTTTTTTTTCTTTTAAAAGACAGTTGCATAAACCATGTCCATATGAGATATATACCTATTTTAGATTAAAAATTGCTAGCAATATATATAAATATATAAATAGAACAGAGTATAATATATATATCATATAACAATCAATAATATAATATATATATATATAAATACGATATATATTATAATTATTATATTATATATAATATATATATATATATATATTATATATAATATAAGTAATCAAACCGAAGTTTGAGGTTGGTTGCGTTATAAATAAAAAAAAAATAAAAAAAACCCACAAGGCTAAAGGACACCTTATCCTGATATAATAATTTCTTGAAATAATATTTCATTGGTACTTATTCTGGTAGCCGTCTTATATATTATATATATATATATATATATACTATATATATAACTTAATAATAATCACATATATAAAGAATGGCTAGCTCTACAATATGAAAAGTAAATCAGGAATATAACAAATGATTCAGTTATAATTCACTATCATCAAGTTAAAAAATGGCTACAAAAACCTTTTTACAGTGTATAGAAAATATTGTTTGAGCTTACCTAATTATATAAATGTATACCATTTTTTTTAACTTTATTCTTTTGTATATAAGATATCATTATTACATGATGTATGGAGATATAGGAAACTTGCTACTAAACAATAAATTTATTTTAAAAAATATATTAGTAACTATATAGCTAAAAGATAAAAAAATTTATATTATTATCTTACCCAAACAGCGCCTATTTCATCTACTCAAAAAATGGGGTATAAAAATAAACTTTATTTTTATATCACCTTTTTTTGTGAAATGTTTCTATTAATTATTAAATGTGCTAAATAAATAGTAGAAAGTTAATTAATCTTGATAAGTATAGTCATAGATGATGATACAAAGGTAGAAAAAAAGCTCTAGAATACCATAAGGTATTTGGGTGTAGTCTGAGGATCGGGAGCAGTAGTTGAAGAGTAGGATTACTTGAATCGTATTTTAGAAATAGGTGAGATCGGAGTCAGATAATTTGATAAGAGCTGATGAGTCAGGTAATTCTTACAAAAGATAGTAGTCGGAGTCTAGGCATATTTTATCCAAGGTCATGGGTCGAAAATTTTGAAGAGGTCGGTGTACTGTCTGAAAGTCGATAAGTTTATAGCATGATGAGGAGGATACGGTTATCGAAGTCTAGGAATTAGCTTTGAGAATACGACTCCTAACTAGATATAAATCTAGTAAAACAATAAGTGAGAGTAGAGAAAAACTCATACAGGAAAGTAATACCACTTACAGTAGATAGAAAAGAGAAGCGGACTAGGAAGGAATAGAAGAGTAAGATATGGCAAGAGTAAATATTAAAATGTTTATATTAAATAAGCCGAAAATGAAAGGAATATATATACAATATTATCTTATTATTGTTTTTTTAATACTCAGCATTTATTATAGTCAATATAGATAGACTCTTCCTACTGTTTTGATTTAAGAATAATAATATATAAAAAAAATTATTTATAACCTATAATCTATACCTTCATAAATTTAATCAAAACTCTCAAATAACAGTATATACAATAATGAATATTATCTAATAGTAGTGAGATTAGTAGAGAGAAAAAAAAGTTAAAAGAATTATTATTTTTTATTTTTTTATCCTATTCAGCCTATTAAGTATAATATATATATATATATAAAGTTAATAATGAAATATATTATATATAGTATACTTAGATAATTAAATATAATATATAATCATACATAATATATATATTAAATATATATAACAATTATTATATATAATATATATTAAATAATATAATATATAATATTATATATAATATATATTATATATAAAATTATATATAACCATATATATAATATATAATATACTAGTGCTTAGTGCATCTTAGGTACTTGTGATACTCTGAGAGGCCCTCATGGGTAACGGCACTAGATCATAGTACTACTGTGAGCTCTATTATGGTGAGCGTGCTATGGCAGTATTTTCTTAGTGAAATAAATCCAGTAGTAGAGAGAGAAGAGATGTAGAGAGATAGAAGTAGCACTGATGATGATGAGCCAAAGTAGTTAGAGTAAAAGTTTATAATGGTCGCACAATGATATATATACATACCTATATATATATATAATAGGGTACTTTTGAGGATGGTGATTATTTTTATTATTGAGTAAATTTTTATTTATTATTTGGCAGGCTAATAATACCATTAACTTTGATTAGACTCACTGTTTATTTATATAATTTTCTATAACTTAAATCTAGCTACTTTGAGGTAAATGATTTATATATAATTAGATATATTATATAATATGTCATAAATATATATGCATAAACGATATATTATAAAATAGTATTGATATATAATTGTTCGACTAATATTTTATGAATATGCATAATTATTTTCCATATTTTATTGTGAGGGTATATAGAGGGGTATATATATATATATATAGATAATAATTATGGGAATACATTATACGAATTGACATTAGTTATGATATTAATACTTACTATATAATATGAAAGAATATAATATAATCTAGTTAATATATTAAATTTATAATAATAATAATTTGGGTCAATCTTCATTTTAATTATATTTATTACAATTGTTAACTAAAATTTAATTCTAAAAATTACTCTTATGTTAGTTTTAAAAAATTGTTAAAACTAAAATCTTTTGTTGGTATATTAAATGTTTCTTTTTTTTATTTTATAATTTTTATCAAAATAATTATAAACATGTCATTAATGTTATGCGTATAACCGACTATCGAAAAATGGACAACCGAATAGGTAATTTATACTCAGACCGACTCTAATATAAAGTGAAAAGAAAATATTTATAAAATTAATATATAATTTAAAATATCTGAAAATATATAATCCAGGTTATTGTGTTTTCATAATATAGGTAAGTATAATAGATAATTATGTCTAAATTTGTCAGAAAATTATATATAAAAATAAACGTCTATTTATATATATATATTATACAGGGCCCTAATGTTAATAAAAATTCGGTAATGAGATATCTGCAAATCGTATATATACAGGGGAAAGAATAATTATTGACTTATGTAATTTAACTGAGCTATGCAAGAACAGAATAACCCATGAAGAAGAAAGGAAGTTTTTTAATTTCGAGACATTTTGGGAATCGAAAAGTTTTAAGATTACGTGTTTATATAAAATTATATATTAAAAATTTAAACCTTTAGTAAATATATTTTTATTAAACATTTCACTATCTTTTTCCTACTCTTTTCTTTAAAATGAAATAAAGGCGTTTGAAAATATAAATTTTTAATGAGGAATTATCGCTGCGTTAACGAACATGTCTAACAATGTGTTGCTGAACAAGTGTAGTATAATTTTTTATGTTATATAACTATGTATACCCGGTACCTTATCATCAATCCACGCAGTTGACCAATAGGGTTTATAAGAGATCAAACTAATAGAATATATATCGAATACCAAGTCAAACGAAGGTAACGCACAACCTAACTAGAATAACAACTCCCCCTTATTCATATGCTGTATAAGTCCATTTTGGGGAATTAAAGAGTACCAAATAACACTATACACTTACTAAACAGACCGGGTCTCAATATATGATACCAGTGCACAACTACCCCAAACACACGCCACTAATTTAATCCCATTATAAATAACAATAATATATATACCATATAATAATAATAAGAGTATATAATAATTTAAATTTATACATATATATTACATTAATATATTAGGCATACTAATCAATAATAATAATATTAATAATAGGATTATATAATAATAATAAAAAGCAATATCACTTTTAACACTACTCATTAAATAAGTTAAATAATCATACGGTACCCAATAATAAGAATCATAGGTTAAATCAAGTAATAATAGGAATCAACAGATTTAATGAGTATATATTTATATTATATTATAATTAATTAAATAATTAATAATTAATATAATAATAATAATGAAAATATATAATAAAATTTAAATTAAATACACCAATTAATAATAATAATAATGAAATAATGATAATAATAATAATATATAATGATAATAATAATAATACATAATAATTAATAATAATAATAATATAATAATAATAATAATAATAATAATAACTAATAGACTAATAATAATAATTAATAATAATAATAATAATAATAAAGAAATTTAAGAGTTGCTTCAATTTACTAATAATGTCTTCGTCATCTGACTATTAAGAAATATAAAGTGAAATCACCATTGATAATAATAAATCGATTGAAATCTATTTTAAATTAACATATCTTTGCTATCAATAACACAGAATTAATTCACAAATAATATTTTAATATAAATTTGCACTATATATTATATATATTTTATTACATAAATAATGAGCAAAATAATATTAATATAATTATGATATTAAAAAAAAAAATAACGTTTCTTAATGTTACATATCATTAATGTAATGTAATGGAATAATGAATCTAATAAATAAAATGAATAATAATAATTTAATAGCAATAAGAAGGTGAATACTAATAATTTACACATAATTATTAAATAATATAATTTTTTTATTATTACAATATTATTTATACTTATTAATTTTTTTATGAGTTTATTATGCGCATAATATTCTTTAAAGGCATGAACGTATATTATTATTATATTATTTTGCACACCTTTAATATATTAATTGCTAACCAATAATTATTATTACTTTGTGATTTTATGGAGAGTTAGTTCTAATACATAACATTTAAGAAAACCGAACATAAAAATTGATTAAATATTACAAAATATATATATACCAATAATAAAAAATTAAGACTTTATCTTTAACATAAGACTGTGTATTCATATATAATAAATTCGAGTATGCTTGCTCCACTCTCAGCAATCAATATGGAAACTGAACATATGGAACACGAATAAGACCAACACCATTAGAGATAGCTACAGTTTAATATTCTATATTTGGAAAGACTAAATAATTTCCTAGTTAACCTTGAACACAAGTTATACAGACAGTGGTTGAAGCCCTCTATCTGTGGTATACAAGACTTAACTCTCTTCCAACGTATTATGTCCTCTCATACCAAAACTGTGGTCAAAAACTATGACTACCATAGACTACTGATTCGTAAGACCATAATATTTCAGAGGTAACTCACAATTAACCATGCACGCAGAATCTTGATGGTAACGCAACTTTGTGAATGTTACACCACCTTTAACCAATCCACATTCAACATGCATTTATAATGGCCAAGTCAGAGGACTTTGTATCTCAACTTTATTTTCTATCAATATATATTTATTTCACTGTAGTGTTGTGTTTTAGTCAAAGAATTAATAAGATTGAGAAGCCGGTACACTTTCAAGGTCACACCAGCTTAGGGTATCGGGTTCTTTCTATACACATGGGGAGTCATCATAAAAATATCTGATTATAGTGGCCCAACTCAAATATAAAAAAAAAAAAAATTATTCCAATATACCTCACATTTTCCTACGCCCATTTTATTAACGTAGTATATATAATAAGTATATATAATTAGTTTACAGTAATTTTATAATATACTGTATTTAACAATTTATTATAATTTTGTAGGTATTTATTATTCCATGATTGGATAAAGCTGTCACTAAGAGACCATCACAAAGTCACCCACGTGCTGTGTCATTGCCAGCCTCATCACGAGTACCTATATGATATACTATAGCCTAATATAGTATCCATAGAAGCCGCTACAACTGCGAGTATCATAGTAGTAAATAACTCACTCCGGGTACGGGTAATCATTTTATTTCAACCAACAAATATATAATATTTTATCTTATAAATATATAAAATATTTAAAGTTTTTGCTCTTAACTATGAAGTCCAAAACGATTCCTTAGACTTTGCAAATTCCGATTTTAATTCACACATTTGTCGAAGTCGCAAACCAATTGTAATATTTTTATAAATCCTTAATATATTATCATCTTGTCCAAAATTATATCCAAGATTATTGAAAATCATATAACAGTAATCGAGTTCAATATGAAACAAATTCTTTCACAACAATTATATCGATCAAGAAATTAATTATTTCAACATAAATTTTTTAATGTTTATATTAATTCGAAAATTTATTCCATTATTTGATAATTGAACTTTGAGTTTACTGAAACTTTTATAATAAGTAACCTTAGATTTCATTCTCGGTCATTCATTTTCAAACTAATTTATATAATTTATAATATATAGAATATTTACTTATTTATAATATTTATTTTGGTTATTTGTATTTCCATACATAAAAACCTGTCTTTTTGTTATAAATGATTTGTTAAAAGAGAAATATAACATATTTCTATTGCGAGATTGACAAGATAGCAATTAACTGATATGTATCGTACAAGCGGTGAGTATTTATATGTTTGAGCACTAGAAGAGATATTTCAGAAAATTTAGATTTTTTATGAAGAGTTTAAATTATTTTTTTTTATTTATGTTACTATTTTTATTATGAAGAAATTGATAAATTATTAATTTAAATCTTCGCTCTTAATTTTGGACTTATTTTCATTATAGTGATTTTTATTTTTTATTTATTATAATTATGCTCTTCTATAAGCAAACCATTCGGCCTGATTTTTCACATATGCTATACTAGCATTATAATTTTAGATTAGTGGATTTTTTATTTTTAAACTTATATATATTCATTTAATATATATACTACGGGTAGGAAGCAAAATTTGACTTTTTATATCCCCTTTTAATGTGTTATACTATATCTATGCTCTGACAACCCTCATATCATGAAGATATGCTCATGGTACCTTCTGCAGACATATTTTTTTTCCCATCTCCATTAAATCCATCCAAATGTGTAGGACATTTAATGTTTGGTCCCCCATAATTTGTCGTATAGTATCATTAGCTAAGTGGAAAAAAAGAATTCACACTTCTAAAAATTAAAAATTTTCCGGGCACTCCCCACCCTCTTCCATTCCGACTTCCGACTGCCGACCCTCTTCAAAAAATTTCCGCTCCAACCGCTTTTGAAAATTCGTGCCGCTCCGACTTTGCCCACTCTTTGAAAAATTATACCTGACTCCTTGGAACTACCACCTCTTTCAAAATTTTCTGACCCGACCACCCTCAAATATGCAAAAAATACCCTGACTCAGACTCCACTCTCTTGCAAAACTACTGAAAAATGCCTGACAATTTTAAACTTTTAAGCTTTCCTCCGAATACCATGAGAGTAATGCACCAAACCTGGTAACTTTTCATGAGCAATTGATTAAGATATCACCATTGAAGCTCCCTAAGGTCAGTCCAATACCATGCGAGATCTCCAATCCTAATACATAATACTGGATAACTCCTATTATTCTCTCTTAATGCAGACGAAAGCTGTAAACTATAAGTCGCATATGGAAATAGGGAATGTCTGCGCTATCTAATGACATACATTTTTGATTATTAGAGAATAACTAACAAATTCCCAAACGAAAAGGTCTTAAAAAAAAGAAAAACAAAAGTCTTTTTTTTAACCCCCAATTTCGTCAGGAAAATTATGCGAGAGTATAATTAATTAATAATTTATTCTCAACATAATTACCTAACGAACTAATTTTAAAAAAAAAAATTATATTCAGGTTTGCCCAAGCTTCCTAAAACCAATCGACAAGAATTCATGCACGATGATCAGTAATCAATAAAATCTGTAAAAAAAATTAATACTCATTGGAAATGGTAAGCTAAAAGTTTATTAAAAACTGTAAAGGTTTGTAGCTCATTTCTAAACACTGGGGTATCGACACATTTGTCATCCGAGCTGATCTGTTGAAATTCGTTAGAGCAGCATTTTTCTTCTTGGAGCATTTTTCTTTATCAGCATACTAAAGACTGGCTACCAAATCAAGCCTAATAAAATCAAAAAATTTTTTCAGGACAAGGGGTTGAGCGGGGTTTTATTTTTTTTTTTTTTTTACGCCACAACCTCAAACTTTTTTACCCCGTCTGATGATGATATATAATACTATATATTATATATAATATATAAATATGGGGATATTCTACGGGTATAATATATATAATATATATATATAATTATATTATAAATATATTATTATACATTAGTAGCAACTTTCTATAATCTAAAATAGGATCAATCATTCATATATGGACATGGTTTTAATATCAACTGTCTTTAAAAAAAACAAAAACACTAATAATGTTGTTTAACAGACAATCTTGAAATTTTTTTATGTTATCATTCGGTCTCACTCCTATATCTCCCAATAAATGTTTTTATTATATGACTATGTTAAGTTGTGCAAGTTTGTACATTAACTTAAGAAAAATAAATACTCTCTCAAAGCAATTAAAACTCCCATAGACTCTTCAATATTGATACATCCAGGGTAGAATTCAGAAAAATGTCATAAGTCAAGATTTTGATAAGTTCCCGTTTTCTTCATCTGACCCAATTCTGATAGGCCTTATTGTTTATACAGACCTACTATTACATTAAATTCTTCTAACAATCTATGAGAAAGCATCATTTAATGGACTATTTAGTAGAGCCTGAACTAGGATGGCCTAAAACGAGCACTGAAGTCCACCTAAATTTTTTTTTTATGTGAAGAAACAGGCTGTTACATGATCACCATTTTTTTTTATTAGATTCTGCGCTAATATTTGGTAACTTTTTAAACGCCATAGAGATTTTGCTTATCTAAGCAACATAGTATCCTTTTAGTCATATGCCGAGGTTTTGCCAGAGGTATTTCTTTTAATAGTTGTTTTTTAGTTTTAGTCTTAATATACTTTTTTGGTTGTGTGTGCGTCCTAATAAGTAATTTTTTTGATTTTTTTTTTATAACATAAAAGCATAATTTATAAAGAAATTTCATCTTAATAATGTAATACTACTAAATTTTGTAATTTGAAAATAGTTTTAATTTTTAATTTATATATTTACATATTTAATTTTAATTATTGAAAATGAATAAGCATTTAAAAAAATATTAATAATAATAAGTCATCAAAATTAAAAAAAATAATAATAACATTTTTAGGACACACACTCAATACTTTTTAGCTTAATAGCTTTTATAAAAGTAAATATGAACCATTTAGTGTTAGCCTACTAAGGTTCAATGGCCTTTTTGTGTAGTTGTTTAGATACTTTGAATTAGCCTTAGTGTTTTAAGTAAAATTATCATTATGCAGCATGTTTTATATATTATATAGATAGATAATGTCAAGCTTTTGGGCAATGCAAAAAAAAAAAAGAAAGAAATTTATACAGAAGATTATATATACTTTTGTAATTTTAATTTCATTATTCATTTTAATTTAATTAAAGAGAAAATAATACAACAGGACAGATGCACATAGTATATAATTTTATTGCCTAACTATAATATAAAAGACAGGATTATAAATAATGAATCAAATTTATTATATATATATATATATATATATATATATATATATATATATATATATATATATATATATATATATATATATATATATATATATATATATATATATATATATATATATATATATATATATATAATGGAAATAATTTTTTAATATGTTTGATTCATTAACTCTTGACAATATTGCCAAAAACGTCTAAAATAGATCTTGATATAGGATTAAATGATTTAAACTTGTAACACAATAAACCTATTAAAAATTAGGCTTGTTTTGTGTATTGTTTGAGTATAATATAATAGGGAATGTTAAGATTAACTGGAAAAATAATTTCAGAAAAATAGTTTGGTACGGTTAAACCTAGATCTAATAGTGTTAAATTTTTTTTTTTTAATTTTAAATTTCAAAGTACTATGTAAAATTTTAAATTAGAAATTTTAATTTCTTGAATTGTGGTGTAGTTGAGTGTAAAAATTTTGCAGAATTTTTGATTTTTTTTTTTGTTGAAAATTTAGTTGTTTTTAAAAACGTCTTTTTTTATACAATGACTTTTCTACTTCCTATAGCTGGGATCCAAGCTGCCACTTACGCTGCCTACGCCAATAGAAGTTACGCCTCTTACCCATCATTTGGGTTTCCTTACCCTACAGGTAATTTGAGTACGAGTTTTCCCGGAATATCAAACCTCACAAATATTACAAATATCCCTAACTTGCCAGGCCTCACTCCTTTATGCGTTTCATCCCACCCTAACGAATTGGGGCTTTATAATGTGCATGCACTGCAGTTATAATATACCAATTAACGTTTTACAATACTATAAAGGGTATAAGAACTCTTCTCCCTTGTCTTCTAATAATAATTATCAAAATACCCAACAGATGCTGATACGGTATTCATATATATATATATATATATATATATATATATATATATATATATATATATATATATATATATA